>JAMKCH010008052.1:0-44550 GCA_023653785.1 Ophioderma brevispina
AAAATGGTTTAAGGTATAAAGCCAGTTTTTTGGAAAATTTTCATTTCATTCAAATTTTCTTGTTAAGGGTGAGGATGTTTATATGGCCATCCATTTTTTTGATTAACTTTTAAAAATATTATTTTCTCATTTTATTTGAGAAAAGATTCTCATGGAAAGCACTTTGTTTACTAAAAAGAGAGAAAAGGGGATTCCCTAGGTTGTTTTTGCAAACTGCACCTGTTTAGATTGCACCAGAGGGGAAGTGGGGATTCCCCAAGGATGCTAAACTTAGAAACGTGTTTATGTTTGTGAGATCAAATATTGCAGAACCTAGGGAATTCTCCCACAAAGTTATATAGATGGAGTGATGTAATTTAGATTGTGAATCTGATTTTATGGTGCAAGGTCATGTTTATGCATGGTGATGATTTAATGATTATTGTTAGAAAAAGGGAAAACCTAGCTGTGTTGAAGATAAATAGGAGTTGGGACTGAAGGACTGAGGCCAGCATCCACTAGTTAAACCAGTAGCTAGAAGAATAGCTAGTTTTACTCTGCCTGAGAGCAGACCTGTACCGTGCCAGGATTTATTATATTTTGTAATTCCCCATGTGAGGCAGAGTTCTGTAATTATTCTACTTGTCGTCTTTGAAGCCGAAAGTGCTGGGAATCAAAATAGGATTCCAAATTGTGGACAGATAGAAATCGTGGTGGATTATCTTGGATGATATACTGTGGATTTATTATCGTCGAGGGACTTATTTTAACCTTGACGTCTTGAACTGCTGGACTAAATTATCTTAGACTGAAGACGATTCCCATGGACAAGGCGAACCTCGTATTTACCGATCGTAAAATTGTCCCGCCGAATATCGCGATCACTAAATGACAACTACAACTGCACCAGTCCACCCTTAATTTTGGACATCACTATGCCGCAAAAATATGGTTACTCAAGAAATACTCAAGAAATCTTAAATTCACATGCAAAAATCCCTGAAAATTCACTAAATTAGTTAAAATATGATAATTTACTCAATGTGGCAACACTATTTTTGAAAAAAATCATGTTACAATTTAAATTTGAGACCCATACGGGGTCTGAAAGCGGCGAAACATTGAATTTTACGTCTGTTTCACATTTTCCAAGAAATGTAAACGGCTGGCAACCCCCCCCATAAGAATGACCCCCAGTACACTAGCACTAAAAAAAATTCACCCAATCTAATCAGTCGAGAACTTCGTCAGCCCCTCCTCCACCAAGTTACATCATTATAACAGTTACAGAACTCCAGAAAACTTGTACCCCAGCCTTGCGGGAAAATTCCATAATTATGCAAATTAGATACTTCATTAATGATGATGATAAATGATAATGGCATTTATATAGCGCTTTAGCAAATAAATGAATAAAACAAAGCCCCCCGGCTTAACATGCAGCTTATAGTACAACTTAGCTACCACTTAGGCTACCCCTTAGGCTACAATTTTAGGTTAGCAACTTAATCCTACAAGTAAAAATTATTTGCCGGCTTGTTCACAATACTTTATTTAGGAAATAAGTAATGTTTTCAATTTAGCTTTGAAATTTGCAAGATTGTGAATTCGAGGGAATAAGGTAAGTTGTTCCAAAGAGCTGGCAAAGAATTGCAGAAGACTTTGTCCCAGCCCTATTATGTGTAAGTTCTATTTCGAATAAGGAGATTGTTGTCCTGCCTGAATCGAAGGAAGCACTTTATCTTTGAGTATTCATGAGATCTTATGAGATTTTGTCATATAGTTTGGAGTTTGTGTTCTGTCTACTTTTATATGCAATATGAGAATTTGGTACATGATGTCGTTCCACGAACTGGTATCCATGCCGTTCTTTCAGGAGATGAGAGGTATGACCCTACGTTTGCCCTGAAAATGAGCCTGGCCGCTCTATTTGTGCCGTCTGTATTTCTGGTTCTTTAGCGTCATTCCATATCACAAAGAATGCAATAATCTATACGGGATACAACAAGTGAGCGTACAGCATGATGAAACGTTTAATCAATATAACATCGAATGCGTCCAATATTTCATAAATGATAATTCAAAGATTGTGAAACAGCCGAAACATGAGTTGACATAGTAATAGTTCAATCAAAGAAAACTCCGAGATTACGCACAAAAACAGATGGTTTGATTCTGAGCCACATAACATTGAGAATTGGGGTCATTTATGAAGTAAGGTTGTGGCTTGGATCTACGCCAAAGAATTCAGTTTTATCTTCATTCAGTTTAAGTTATTTACATCATCCAGTTCTTATTTCAGGCAATGCAAGACTCCAATTTGAAAAGAGCTTTACAACTATCTCGGTATGCGCGGATTAAAATCGTGTTATTTGGTGTCATCGGCATAAATGTTATATTTTCTGTTTATTTCTGATGATCTTTACCATTGGGGTTGTGTAAAGAACTGAAATTCCAGGACCTACCACTATCCCTGGGTGAGGCCCAAAGTCCCAATGTGTGTGTCTTAGATAGGTCGCCACCAATGCAAACTCGGCTGTTACGTCCTCGCAGGTAGGAGAGTATCCAGGAATTGACGGCTCCTTTATGCAGAAGGATTTGGAAGCCTTTCATCCAGATTCAAAATCTATAGTGTCAAAGGCTGCACTCAATCAAGTAACACAATATATACCGCTTTTTTGTTGTCAGTGCACAAAGGATATCATTTTTCACCTTAGGAGAGCAGTTTCATTTCATGATTAGGCTTGTAAGTAGATTGGTAGGGTTCCAACAGATTATTTACAGACATATGTTAGAAAGTTGAGACATGACACATTTTTCCATAATTTTTTGAAAAACACTTAATATTGGAGACTGGTAGGGGAACTTAATTTTTTAGTTCATTTGATCTAGTGTTGCTTTTTTAATGATAGGTGTGACAATAGCCTGTTTTTAAAGAGGTGGGAAAAGTGCCAGACTTGAGTGAATATTGAGTTATTTGGTTAGAAATATTTTACACCCAAAATCTAATCAGGTTGAGAACTCATCCACCTGCTTCTTCCACCAAGTTAACTCATCGTAGCCTTACAGAACGTCCAGATAAATTGTACATATGTTGAACATTTCTTGTGTCAATATTGACCTTTGTTCCCCTACCCCTGACAGACCCAGGGGGAATGAATTAAGGTAGTAGGGGGTATCCCCTCCTACAATAGAATACCAAAGTTTGGCTCTCTAGCACACCAGAAAAAAATATCTTCCCAAATGTTCCCGTTTAACATTTTTATCACAGACATTCGGACATACAGACATACGAACGGACGGACATACGGACGGAGCCCATTTTATAGTCCCCTCCCGACGAAGTCGGGGGGACCATAATACCTGAGGAGTTAAATCATGTGAACTTGTGCGCTGTGTCGTTTTGGAGTCTTCAATCGCTTTGAGGACATATCGTCCTTGAACTGCAACGCTTCCACACAGGACACTAGCAAACTCTAAGTAAATTAAATCTTGTAAATATGGTGTGTAAATTTTATGTAATTTTGTTTTGGACATACCAAATTCTTGAACCAGACATTAAAGATATAAACTGTTTTATTAATAAAAATTTAGATCACTTGTGCACAAGGCGCATTTATTTGGTGTTTGATAGGTATTCTGACCTAGACGCTACGAGACTCATAACACATCTGGAAATCAAGTATGTTTTCACAACCTCCAATGAACTCAGATCTGGAGTTGCTGGAAAGTATGCACAGTGTTGGCGTCGCGAAGTGATACTGGGAAAACAGGGCCGACGATAGAAGGCTAAGCCCGGCAGTGACCCGGATGAGTAGACAAGCCCTATTATTCATGATAAATTGTGAAGGGGGGTTGACCCGATTTAAGGATATTGAAATTTCTTCTTGATATACGTCTTCACCCCAAAACCCCATCTGTAAAGTGTCGCGCCGATACTTGTCAATCCGTTTTCATGTGAGAGCTAAGAACCTGATTTTGTAAGCCCCCATAGAATACTCCGTAAAATTAATAATTGGTCGACCAAAATGGGTAATTTTCGCTCATAACTTCCCAACAAAAAATTCCTTTGGCCCTAAGATTTCACAGGGTCTGCGAACAATAGTATCTTTCTTCTGACACCAAAATGTTGACCACTTCCGGTAAAATCTGGGGCTTCTGGGGACGAGGCTTATTAGCGATCGGGCCATGGACCTTTTAAAAGGTCACAATAGAGAATGCAGTGACCTCAAAGGAATATTTCGAGTTAACATTTGCAAGACTTTAACCTTCTAGATATTTTTGGGAAATATCAACTTTTAGTGCACAAAAAAGCTGGTGGTCCCCAATACTAAAAACCAAGGGTGTAATTTTTTCTTTCACTGATGTTATAATCTAATAGTAGTCTACATGTGATGATTTTCATTTACATATTTTAATGGGAAATGAGGTTTTTAGGTTAGGGGCCCATAGGAATCCCCCTTGACCACCAACATGAGTGCCCAAGACCTTGACCGCTATACAGCATATTTTTTGTAGAGTGCCCATATTGACTATAAACTATATCTGTAATGGTAAAGCGCAAATATTAATAACACATCCCCGATATTAATTCAAGAGTGGCTGCTGACAATGTCATGCATATGAATCAGCCAGGAAATAGCTACATGGTATGAATTTCAACATTCATCCATTACCTGTTGCCGTTTGGTTTCACGTAAGTCAAGTGTAGAATTTGTGGCCATCTCGTAATTTTTCCTGTTTGGGGGATTTTCAAATCTAATGATAAAATCCCTTCTTTTATGATGCGTTCACAGGTATAGTTGTTAATTGATTGGATTGATTGATTGATTAGTTTCAAGACAATTACAAACACAACTGTGCAGAAAGATCACAAATTTATTCTTCAAGAAAGGTGATTATTTTGTGCAATTGCTGTCAAACAGAATATTTGTACATTGATTTTGTCAATGGACTCAATGCTATAAAAATACATAGAGAACAATCTTCAATTCAAGGGAATGGAAGGAAGATCGATCATAGCTTACTTTTAAAAGCAAATCATTTACTTACAGTTATTTTGGTACCACCTTGAATGATTGGTGGTTTCCCAAGCAAGTGTATTCACTATCACCAGGACTGCTAGCTGTAAGGTTTCTTGGTGCATTTGTAATACCTAAATAATAGAAGTACAAAATATTTGAGTCAAATATGGTTGTGTTTCAACCTGGGCCAGATATTTCCATCTGAAAGACCTCCTCATGGGCTGGAATGTTTTTACTTACTAAAATATTGTGTTCACAGTGCCTAGAACAGGCAGTGGCGGCCAAGCCTCATTCATTATAGTAATTCACCAAAAATGTCAAAAGAAATTACAGCAATACAGCAATACAGAGTGCAAACCACAAACCAATTTGGGGTCTTTGATGTGGGGGTCGGTCATGTGTTGTTCCATGACCTTACATACGACCTCCCTCCTCCTGTTCCTTATTACTACAAAAAAAAATCAGAAATAACCCTTCCAGTGGAGTTGATCCTTCAACTCCAACGGTTTTGGAATAAGAAAATATTCCTTGACAACATAAAAAATTCAGGATTTTTTGTCAAGATTTCGCTTTTACGTGTTAAACCAATGGCGACGTCTGAAATTGGGATTTCTTGGCCGCCCTCCCCTGGCCTAGAACACGATTCGCGTACCTGAGTGCATGTGGAAACCGTATGTTGTGATTCTATGGGGAAACCGTATGTTGTGATTTTGTTCCAATGGTCAGATTGCCTCATTTACACCAATTAAAGGTGCACGAGAGAATTTGCATTCACCTAAGTATGTGTCCCAACAAAATTATGAATGTTCTAATTTTTGCCCTGCTGTAAAAGCTTTCCCTCAAACTATCCATCGAAAGGTAAATTAAAGCTGAGATGGTTTCTTCTTTGGTACAAAAATTGTGAAATTTCTAATTTCGTATACGAGCAAATACAAAATTCAGCTTATGTTTTACATTGAATTATAAACAAATCAAAATCAACCTTTTTTCTCTATTTTAAGAAAACATTCTGTAGCCATAATTACATGTAAGAAATCTATGAGTGTCTTAATCTGTATGAAAATGTATTATGACACAATATTTTGGTGCCTCAAATCTCTCGCCGCACCTTTAAACCTCTACCCTCAATCATAGAGCCGACATCTATTATAATCCTAACCATCTTTGGGTTTCCAGCCTATCTCCATAGAGGAAGGGAAGGGGTAAATAGGATTAGAAAGTAAACGAACACTGGACATCCGTGGCGGGATTCGAACCAGGTCCTTCCGGTGCCCATTCCATGAGGCATGGATGGCAACCAGCGATTTCGTGCCCATGTAAGTGTTGGTACGATGACGTCATCGCATCTTTGTTGGACTTAGTGCATTTTCTATCCTCAACTCATTGAGTGCTTGTGAGTTTTGGTAGTGATAGGGTAGAATAATTCTCTACTAAAGAAACATTATTTTTAATCCCTCAGTATTTTAACTCTTGTCTTACTTCCTCTTGGAAGACAAACAAAAGCACTGCTTTGCATTGCCACTGACGCTTTCCCCTCAGGATATGGCTGAAAACCAACTGCTAGCGAGTTTGCTGGTGGGACTTCAATGCTATTCCGCCGTTTTTTACTAAGGGAAAACAGCCTACCAGCAACCAGAAGCACAATTGCACCTATTTGCCAGTGGGACTTTGGGAGATACTTTTGTAGTGCCTTGCATTGCCAGTTGACATGTTGTCGAGCGCGACCCGTGACATGTTACGGTTAATGAAATATCGCCTTCTCGCCAGCCTGCCCAAAAACACTACTGCCAAAAAATCCATCTGTAACATACATTAGCCTCCATAACATGGGAACAAAATTGATTACTGACAGCCAAATAGAGAGGTAGAGACAGATTGAGGCACTGAGATTACATTAGCTTTGCACACTGCATTTGTTATGTTAAAATGATACCTTGTAATACCTACGTCATTTGGTTAAGAGCTATCCATCAAAACAAGTTACAGGTCAAAATTGTTTATAGTCTATTTCAAAAAAGTATATTGAAAGCAACATTTCTATTAAGCAAATCATGCCCTAATAGATGCAGACCCACCATGGACTTAACTTTTGTTCCTGAATCTCATTTTTTAATAACAGCAAAACTGTAATATTTTTGAGATGACAATGTGTATAAATAGCATATCAGTAATGTTTTATGATTTAACCTTCTAAAATAGCCTAGTGTGAAAATATTTTTCCAGGTCAAGTCACTTTTTTTTTTTTTTTTTTTTTTAAAAACCCTCCACATTCAATGACGCTATAGTCAAGGCAGACCTTAGAAAAGGCCTGCGCTGAGGTCTAGTCATGATATGGGTATATTTAAGAAATGATGTTAAAGGAAAACAGTGTTTGGAGTTGTTCATTGGTAGTGATAGGGTTAGAATATTTTCTACTGAAGAAACATTATTTTAACCCTCAGTATTTTAACTCTTGTCTTACTTCCTCTTGGAAGACAAACAAAAAGCCACTGCTTTGCGTTGCCACTGTAACGCTTTCCCCTCAGGAGATGGCCGAAAACTAACTGCTGCGAGTTGCTGGTGGGACTTCAATGCTATTCCGCCGTTTTTTTCACTAGAGGGAAAACAGCCTACCAGCCACCAGAAGCACAATTGCACCTATTTGCCAGTGGAACTTTGGGAGATACTTTTGTAGTGCCTTGCATTGCCAGTTGACATGTTGTCGAGCGCGACCCGTGACATGTTACGGTTAATGAAATATCGCCTTCTCGCCAGCCTGCCCAAAAACACTACTGCCAAAAAATCCATCTGTAACATACATTAGCCTCCATAACATGGGAACAAAATTGATTACTGACAGCCAAATAGAGAGGTAGAGACAGATTGAGGCACTGAGATTACATTAGCTTTGCACACTGCATTTGTTATGCTAAAATGATACCTTGTAATACCTACATCATTTGGTTAAGAGCTATCCATCAAAACAAGTTACAGGTCAAAATTGTTTATAGTCTATTTCAAAAAAGTATATTGAAAGCAACATTTCTATTAAGCAAATCATGCCCTAGTAGATGCAGACCCACCATGGACTTAACTTTTGTTCCTGAATCTCATTTTATGACAGCAAAACTGTAATATTTTTGAGATGACAAATGTGTATAAATAGTATATCAGTAATGTTTTATGATTTAACCTTCTAAAATAGCCTAGTGTGAAAATATTTTTCCAGGTCAAGTCACTTATTTTATTGCAATAACCAGTCTGAGGGTTGTCAAAGCAAGAAGAACTTAATTCAAGTGAATCGAGAACTAGCATTTTCACTTGTGTTTGACTTCGTTTATTTAAAACAAACAATACTCTGTCCAGCTCCAAGTACAAAGTAGTGACACAGGCATATACATTATTGTACCGACTTTCAACGCGTGCACTGCAACTGAAAGGTGGCATTGGGTATACGCAAGCATCGTCACTTCATCCTACAGACAACACCAAGTACATTGATGACACTTCAACATCACAAAACTTGCACTCACGAGGACCGGTTCCTGTAGTAGTAGTTTTCTCTTCAGTATATGGTCCACAACCAGCATGACTACAAGCTTGCACCTGTACAACAACAACATTATATTAAAAATTATTACTCCTTGAAGACTTTAATAAGTGAATCATTCCCAGTTCCCATATAGTTAAGCACAAGAGCAAGTACAAAACTTTACAATAACATCAATAATGAGTTGCTAATATTGAGTATTACTGAGTTGCTTATTGTAATACTGAAAAAGCAAATGGTCCTGCATCTCTTCACTACTTGGTCATTTCAAATTGGATACCATTTCCATCTTGGTTTCTATTCCTGTTCCTAATTTGGTTTTGGTGACCAGTGTTCTGGTAAAAATCTTACCAACGTCTATCACATCTTTGTCCCACCACACTGTCACTTAAAGGCCGACTCAGAGATTTTTGAAATATAATTTTTTTTTTGTGTTTAATAAAGACAGTCAACTAGAACTGAAGATAGTCACCTCAAATACCCAATTTATAAAGTTTGAGATGAATCAGATTTTTTGTTTACATGCAGTAAACATTTATGTGTAGTATTCCGTGCCATAGGATACTGTGTATAACAAAAATTCTGGATCCGGAAATTTATAACAAAGCTGTGATTTTCTATATGAAGGACTTCGATTTGAGCTTAATTATTTCATAAAGTAATTAGTATATGGACAAGAATTATGTATATGCAAAAAACACAATTTGTTAGAAAATTGAGGGCGCCCTCCTCAGGAAATCTCTGAGTCTGCCTTTAAGATAAGCCTTAGCAAAGCAAAGGTTGATCAATTTTCTGTTTCAGAGAATGTGTTGAGGGGCCAATGACACAGAGGCTTAACTCCATTTTTGGCAAAAATTTGATTTTTATCTTGATATCAATATCATCAGCAAAATGCTGGCTCTCCGGAGAAAACAAAAGGCACAACTCCATCATAATTGTAGTCAAAGGCTAGGGTAACAGACTTGAAGACTTTCCATTGGGGGAAATCTAAAGACATTTCTCCAATCTATCCTTCACTTTCAAGCTCCTCCTGCAGATCTCAAATATTTGTATGCTTTCACATGGATACTGGCTTTCTTACCTTAATGTGATATAGAGTGTTAGCATTCAGATTGGTAAGGGATTGTTCAGTCGCTGATGGAGACACACGGCTTTCTTTAACATCTCCACCGTCAAAATTGTAGGCTATCTGTTAAACAAAGGTCAAAAATAGTTGATGGTAAAGACCCCCTGAAATATGAGTATACTAGCACACAGCTAACTTGACATACTCTAGTAGGAGGAGATTTTGAGAATATAAATTTCTTTCAAATTGCACTGGATCGGTCCTACCGAAAACGTTTCCAAGGTTTATTGGACAAACAAGTACAAACAAAAAAACGCAAACCTTGTTTTGAACTTGCTTGCTATCGTAATCATCCCTATAGAAAACCAAATACTAAATCATCATCTTAAAGATGGCATATTGAGCTTATTCACTTCACTTATTCACTGTTATCTAATACATCGGTAAGCAATCCAAATATGCAAACACCTCGGCTTTGGAAAAAAATTGGGGATGCTTCTTTCTGGAAATGTCCTCATGTCTCTTTAAGTGCTGCATGAGATATACTTCTCTTCAAACTTCTTTGTATACTTTGACTGGCCAGAATTAGAGAGTGGCATCATTTTTGTGCAGCTATATTGTATGCGTATCACGCACGCCATCTTTGTGCGCTCACAATAACAATTGAGACTTCATGTTTCTCAATCTATATATTGTTAACACTCAAATTTAATGACCGAGGTGAATCCCATATAACCTTACTTTTTGTGTAGATTTGGGTGGCATACATCGCCAACTTTATTTTGAGTTTCCATTTTAGTTGAAGCAACATTTTAATCATTCAACAATGGGGTCAATGACCCTATCAGGGGTGTCCAACCTTTTGATGCAGGGGCCACATTGGTTGAATCCACAACTATTACAGGCCCCAAGCAAATAATCGAGGGTTCTTAAGTGTGTTTTGTGATGGGCCTCTGAGAATCAGAAGTAGGACCCATATCTATACTCATTTTTTTGGCTGAAAAAAGAAACCCATAGCTGTGCTAGAGATGCAGATTTTTGGCCAAATTTAGTATTTTTTCCATTTTTCCAACAAATGTTGACCTTTGTAACAAATTTGGAAAAAATTTGGTTAAATTTGACTAATTCTACAATTTTTAGAAAATTAAGGTTTCAGATTGATGAAATTGGACTAATTTTTTTCAACTCATTTTTGAAAATTTTGAAAAAGCGACCCATTTTTACACCAAAAGTGGAATAAAAAAGGGCCATTCATATACCAGACGGCTGAAAATGAGAGGCATATTTGCAGCACCAAGCAGGGTCTCCTTTGGGACACTTGAATTAGTCTTGAGTTGCAAGGTAAATGAACTTAAGATGTAATGTAGGCCAGGTTACTTCAATGTCAGGTATGCAGAACTCATCATATTTTTTACTGAACTTTATTTTCAAGGTTCTTATATTCATTAAATAATTAGTCCTGAAAGAAAGAATTGGTCATAAATTGATCATATTAGAGCAGACCAAGTTTTTTTTCATAGAATGCTTATTATACAAGTTTGTCGATATCTTGTTTTTCATAGCGACATGTCAAGATATGGCTTATGGTGACAGCTCTTTAAATTTGAGATATTTATGCACTTCTTTTTTAATGGGAAGTATCTTGCGGGCCGCATGCGAGCTCTTAGCAGGCTGCAAATGGCCCGCGGGGGGCAGGTTGGACACCCCTGCACTAAATTACCTTTAACCTCATTATTGGGCATCCTATTAGGCGAACTTCTCAAGAATCACCCTGAGCAATTTGGTGAATGCCTATATGTTTCTGCGCAGGGCATGAGAAATACTGTGTGCACTAAGAGCCTGTATAACCATGATGGTAATCCACGATGGTACAGACAGACAGACAGCAGCTGAGTGTACACTATCCATCTATGCGGCAAAAATACACGGAATCTGGTGAGTGAGTATGTCTAATAGGTATAATCTGTGTCTACTCGGTGGTAGCTGCATGGCTACTACCATGAAGAAATTGGCTGTGTATAGTTACATTAAGAATATGACTGTGTACCAACTAGTACTGTACTTACTCTGTATTCTGTAAGGGTGCCATTGAGTCTCTCAGGTTCCCTCCAGGACACTCTGATCACAGTTGAGTTAACAGATGAGAGTTTAAAGTTGGTTGGAGGACCAGGAACTGTTACACAAATACACAATGATACACTTGAGTATATTTAGCAGAACAGAAATCATGAACAGGGATATACAAGCAACCACTAATATATCCAGTTTACCAAAAACAATTCTTGGTTTTTAATGATTATCCGAGGCCCTGTTTGCATAGGTATGAATCTGAGAAATAAATGTCCTTTCACACATCATGAGCAAATTTCCGCGTTTGTGATTGGTTGAGAGCCGGTCCTAAACAATGTTTATGGCCCTGCATTAATCGATTTCTGATCACTTTATGGGTAGGCATGTAGAAATAGGTAGGCGTGTGTACAATGAGCCCTACAATGAGCACGGTTGCTTCAAATATTTGAAGCCCAATATACCAATCAAAAAACTTTTTTTGGAATGTGTTGAATAAAACACAAAACATGCTTTCAAATATTTTTGTATGTTAGTGCACGTACAAAACATACCCCTATTATGTGATGGAACATTCCATTTGATACATTGATCATGTTGTTTCTCTTAAGTGTGAAGAAGATGAAAACATGACATGAAAAGGGTGACTTTTCAACTGATTTTGGAGGA
This sequence comes from Ophioderma brevispina, assembly GCA_023653785.1. Classification (NCBI taxonomy): domain Eukaryota; kingdom Metazoa; phylum Echinodermata; class Ophiuroidea; order Amphilepidida; family Ophiodermatidae; genus Ophioderma; species Ophioderma brevispina. The sequence goes on from JAMKCH010008052.1 coordinate 12,335, forward strand.
ATTAAGGTACAAATATGCAAAATAATGATGTGTAAACAGGGTTCACTCATGGATTTTCATGAGTAAACGCTTGATTTGGCCCTGGGGCAGGCCGGCAGGGGTCGCTTTGGGCCAAGCGTTTACTCATGAAAATCCATGAGTAAACCCCTAAATGCAAATGCAAATGGTGCGCTCACAGGCAGAGTGCCCATCTCTCTGTCATTGCCGTTTGGGCCAGACTCCCTCATATAATGTTGCTGTGGGGGTTCGCCACTCCTCCCGCACAGAGAGTCTGTTTTGCATTCCCAGCATATGCCAGTACCCATTTATACTCCTGGGTGGAGAGAGGCAAGCGAGGTAAAGTGCCTTGCCCAAGTGCACAACACATTGGTGATGGCGGGGCTCGAACCCATGACCTTATGAGGCGAAAGCGCTGATCCACGGCACCACATGTGCCCTCTTAACCCTAAACCTTCAGAGTAAACAATGTACAGCTGGTTTTGTCGTCAATCCACTTCCGTGCAGATTTTGTTAAAGTGAAATTTGCTGTTGATTAATTATCTTTAGGATATCAGGTTATTCAGATAATTTGTTTGCATGTAGTTTTTGAAAGGTTTAATTGTGTCAATTCAAGAATGGGGCCGCCAAGAGGTACAATTGTGCTGTTTTCAAACACAGATTACAAAATTTATGAGTGACAGGTTTGCCGAATAATACCTTTGATGAAAAAACAACAATTTTTAATCAAGTTTACTTTCACATAACACATTACCTGTGCTATTAGCGGTTCTTCTTTCTGGAGCCCTTTCTATTCAAGATGGCCACCATCAAGGATTACCAATAATGCTGTTGGCATTTATTGCGATGAGTCCTATGGACTGGGAGGACCCATTTTTGTGCAGCCCCAGAAATCCTCCACGTGTGGTATCATTTCGTTTGAGAGACCAATCCTGATTGATATTTTTACCTTTTTAAACCAAGGAACTTGGTGGGTCGGGTGGGTGGTCCTCGTGCGCATGTCCCGCTATTTTCAAAATGGCCGCCATGCCAATTGTTCCAAATGCACTTCCAGTTTTCCCGTGTCCGCTAAGTTGGTAAAGGGAGATCTTGACTTGTTTACTCTGATCGTTGTTTCGCTGGGATGAATGTTTTTGTATCAGAAATCGGAGTACAATACTTGGATTAACATAGAAATAGCGAATCAATATTCCTTTGATAACATATTTGTTACTTCCCAAACACAGACCACAAACATGTTATGTCGTGAGCCTAATTAAAGTATCTGATGACATGAATGTCCAGTCCTAAAAAAACCTACGCATGAGTGAAACCAACTCTTTTGCACAATACAATGTTGATAAGACCCTTTCGGCACGAAAAATGTGCCTGTCCACGTTTCTTGATTGAAGGAAGGTGTAAAGTTGTAATATTAAGAATTATGCTTTTTTCATGTAATGTCTATCTCATATATGTATTGGATCTTGTTGCGGGATTGGTGGCAAGTGTGCTTCTTTTCCAACACAAGTCCCCAAGTTGGGGGTGGTGTAACGCTATATGGGATGTTAGAGTGGTAGGTTTCAAAAGTGGTAAAATATGTTTTAAAACATTCTTTCACGTAATTGCTATGTTTCGAAAGAAGTTGCAATGATAAAGTCTAAATGCCACCAAGGACGGTCAAGTAGTGAGACCTTTAAATATGAATAAAATAGTTTGCATTTCTAAAGTTATGCCCTTCATGAGTTTTTTAGTGCATTATGGGGACACATGGTACCTTACCCTCTTTTCAGGGTCGAAACCCCCATAACACTCGATACAACATTTGGTTAGTGGTAGCACGTCTCTTGATTTCAAAATGGCTGCTGATAAAATCATTTAGTCCACACCAAAATGCACAAATGGAGAGAGATGACCTTTGAGATCAGAGGTCATCCTCATCCTAGTTTTTATCCTATGTTTCCTTAAACTTTTATCTGCGAAAGATCAGTAGAGGAATATCTAAAGGGGGCTTCTCCTCGCAAAAATTATGATAAACGTGTAATCATAGGTATGAGATATGTCTTTATAAGTCAGGGCTTCCACAATTTAAAAAAGGCACTAAATTGAAGATAGGTCAACCGCGAGAGAACTTTTTTTAACCAACTACAACAGATATCGATAGTCTGGAACCCTGGGATTACGAATCCAAAGTCGTAAAATTTGCCTGGATTGCAAAAAACTAGATATTACGCATAAGATGACGTCATCAAATTTTGTTGAAAAAAGATAAATATACTGAAATTTTTACTATTTATTTTCTTGGCATTTATGAATATTCCATATCATAAGCCATTTATTTCACTTTATTTGGAAGCTATCAATGATATTTGTCTAATATTTGTGTTAAGATCGTTTAACTTTTCATTTTCACATTGACATATGTACAAAATAGCGTTTTCACAATTGCATTGCTAATAACTAATTTCTCTAGTTTATATCCGGGTCTAAAAATGCTTTCAATTTTCTCATGGTAAGCACATATTTATTCTAATTTATATCACATTTTAACAATCTCATATACATTTGGATGTTCTAAGTAAGATAATCTATGTTTGATTTCAAAAATGATACATCTAAGTCATTCTATTTGGCCAAAATTTGATGACTCATCCAAAGTTTGACTCCACATGTAAAATATATGGATTTTTTTTTTTTAAAACTTTCTTTTATATGATACTTTTGTATTAATATCTTTAAGACCAATGCATTTAGAACCTTAATCTGAGCTAATTTTTTCCTTTCCAATGATCTGCGAAAGAAAAATAAATCTGCATTGATTTCTGTACACATTGCAACTTCAAGCTATTTTTCTCAGCATTGTACATTTTAAAACAGTTTTGAGCTCACAGGCTTGCATACTTCCACTCGTTTTCCGGAATTGTGAACCACAAAAAGTTTGGGACATCATTAGAAGTCGTCAGTGGTGTGTGCTTTTATAGCAAATATGTGATTTACTAATGTCACATGTTTACATTAGGATGCCCTCTGTTGTTTTTAATCAGGCCCGTATCACAATAGTATCTAAGCAGCCACTACAAACAAACTTCAAAATTGGCATTTGGCGAAAATTACATTCTAAAGTTGAAAATATCCAATTTTGGAAAATAAATTAAAATGCAAAAATTGGTAAAACATGTCTGCATTTTTAAGAAAGTTTGTTTCATTTTGGGTTATTAATTCTACTTATAAATAGCTTCTGAGGTGCTTTTAGTACTCGAAATGGCAGGAGTCAGTATAGTATTGGGCCTTAAGTTTCCGCATTACAAGATTTGTTTAGCTTCATAGTTTGAAGAAATTTTAAAACTTTTTGTTTAAATTCCGGTTACATAATTTGCACAAATCCAATATGAACACGAATCATTTTTCAAAATTGTTGGCCTATTTTCGTACTGTGAGAACTTGCAGAGTGCATTAACCTTGTATATTATAATATCCCATCAGACAAAGAATTCATAAAAACATTAAATACACGTTTTGTGATTACCTATGGCATTTGTTTTGATACCAATCTGTTTTTGATTGTTTTTGTTTGTTTGATTTATTGTTTTGTTTTTAAATTTAAATTATTTCCTGTCCCCAGAGACCTGTAGAATCACGATCAGGTCAATGGTCTTTACCCAATCGTTTTCCGTGTAAATGAACCAATAGGAATAATATTGGATACTACATTGGATCTATTTAGTTTTAGCAGACACTTGGAATTTCAAAATAGAAGCATATAGTTTTGCCCTCTGCTTTTGTCCGATCCATGTATAGGTCTAAATGATATACACTTAGTATCTCTGGTTTCGCGGGGGGGGGGGGGTAGGGGGGGGTGGGGGGGGGGGCGGGATCATCCATAAATTCCCAGCAAGCAAAACACAGATTTGCCATATTAATGATATTACTGTTAAGATTTAATACAAATTTAAAAATTGGGTAATATGAAAGATCTGAAAGGTTTTAAAGATTTTGCAAAACTTTTTCTAAAATTTTGGTTTTGAACACTTTGTTCTACAATAGTCAACAAGGTATCTAAAGATGTGCAGAATTTCTTTTTTAAAATCAGTGTGAAAAGAAAACGAGTCAAAACAGTTTTTTGCATAAATGTTTTATATTGTAATTTAATGTCATCCGACCCAAACGCAGTAAGTTTTTTAGAAATGTTAAAGCATTATTAATAACGCTTTGTGTTTTCTGATTACCATTAAAGTGTCAATTTAAATTCATTGGACTCCATTATAACAACTTGTCTCAGGAACGTGAAATTAGTTCAAATTTGTTATACAGGGTTGGAATAACAAATAAAAAAATTGGATCGTGGTGTTAAGAAAATACAATATACCCCTCCACCCACACTATACAAATAAAAATAAAATAACCACTATACTTCTTTACAACAGGTTTTTTCTTCTATCACATTCCGTTATAATGAGGCTAATGTAGCCTGCAGCGTAAATAAGAAAGGGGGACCTCTTCCTGAAATGAATCTATGTTTTTGGGGACCAATGAAACTTATATCAAAATGGCTTATGTTTTGTAATATGTAGAAGTCATATGACACTCATTTGTAATCCTATAAAGATGTTTGTTTTTGGGGGTGGGGGGCCCCCCCCTTAAAAGAACTCTTGAATCAGGTTACAGGCGACAAAACTGGATTAGGATTGCTGTCCACAATTAAAATGTCCTCGATTAAAATTGCCTTAAGTTCTAAGTTCCTCAGAAGTCATGTGCAAACCGAATATGAAAGTGATTTACAGCGAAACGCGAAAGAAGGAGAATATTCAAACATTATGTGTCCAAGTTGAGTGGGGATTTTTATCTCCCCTATGCTGGGTCCTAAGACGTAATTATAACCCAAATCCATAGAAGCGTTCACAGTAGTCGGTGGCTGGGAATGCAGGTGGAACCAATAAAGCCTGAGGGTAGTAAATACAATAGATACGTTTTCAGCATTAAGAAGCGCATTTCTGCCACATGTGTTTTTGTTTACTAGAGCTATACATTGAGATGTTGGCCAATATTACTTCCTCCTAAGATCTTTTAAAAACTCTAATTAATCATCATATAACTTGTAATCATTTAGTTATATCATCAAATAATTATGAAAAGGTAATAATTTAAAGTTAATACGGTTGTGTGTTGACCATAAGAAACTGCAGCATCCTTTCATATTTGTTTACTAACATGCTTACAATATAACACGATGATAACCCATAGACTCTTGCTGGCACTTAGAACGCAAAACTAGCAAATATTTGTTTATTGTATTCAATTATCATCCTCTAAAATTAAAATGGAAACTTGGATAAATTAGTGAAAATGAATGTATGATGTTATGACTAATGACTTTCAGAAATTTTCTGGTATTTATTGTTTTGTTAACACTCTTATCATCAGGGCTCCTTCCTAAGAAAGTCTTAAATGCTGTCCTATTGACTGCTCCCGTCTTGAATTTGGAGCATGGTTTGGAATACACGTTCATCATAAATTTTGTATGCATCTCTAGTAGGTACACTACCATGCCCGGTCATTATTATATTTAAAAAAAAAGCAAAACGGACCTGAACCCTTGCAGCTCGCATAATGAAAGAGGCTGCCATCGATATTGCACCACTTCTGACGATGATTTTGCAAAAGTCTTGGGAACACCCCTCGTATCGTACAACTTGGTTTTTTTATTGCCAACAGTAAACTCATCTTATAAATGACTTTAAGGAGTATTGGGTATCCATCAGAATATCTTCCTCTACCAATAACATCAGTTTATTGTACACGCTTATTATATGAGCACGCTTTATTTCAGATAAATTTGATGATGCTGCCAAACATAACTGATTGTAACAGGTGAAGATCTGGCCAAATCCCTCGATGATATAACGGCTTCAATCCAATTGTAATTGGCATTTTTTTTCAAAAATCTTCTGACCAGCTGGCAAATCACAACTATCAACCGTAACTGTTTACGGACGGCGTAAGAGACCGCATGTGTCTTGTGGATGTCCTGAAATGCTCCCAGCTTGTGGTAATAGTTCAGTCTTCCGATTGGGTACCCGTAACTCATTGGTATCCCCAGGAAAACATGCTTGGACCTCTTCTTTTCGATCTAAATTTATCAATCTATCCATTGGTATTACATCCATACATCCATCTGTCGACTAGCTCATGCTAGATATCAATCTCCAGCATCAGTGACAGCTCCAAACTACAAGAAGCCCCTCACCAGCTCTAACAATATAATGCCGTTCAATATTGGTAAGAATGCGGTTCAACTTGACAAATGGCCATCTACTGAGGTTTATAACTGCAGAGACGAATCTTGGGGGCACTCCCGATTTAGAGTGAAGGGCTGTGCCTCCGCCATGTGAAAGTTGGGCCTTTACAGAAAAATACGTCCTTCTCGTACACAAACTGAAACAACACGGGGCCATCAGGGGCCGCCCCCCGGCGCGTGCCCCTCTATTTTTTTATTTATAACAATGCATTTTTAAACGAATAGGGTGGCCCTGTAGTCCTCAAAAGAATGACGGACAAAGACTGTCACGGGGCACTTATTTGCTATTCGCAGCGTGTAGATCTAGCTTTGTCGATGGCCCCCAAGTGGTCGCTCACTATGTTCTTCCCCCCTCTCCCTTGTCTTCAGAATTTCAACCGATCATCGAAAAAATCCTGGATCCGCCCTGTCATTGGTAAGAAGCTAAAAAGGGAACCATTGATTAACAAACTGTAATATTACGTCATTGGGTAGAAAACATTGGTCCTATTGTGTACAAAAACATTAAAACTGCAAACAAGTTTCAAAGCATGCAAAAGCAACCTTGTCACCTGGGCTATTTGAATCAAGCAAAAGCCAGATAACTACTTATATTATTGTAAATAATTTACAAGTATAAGTCAATGTGATGTTGCCAATTGGAAGGTGAAGTGGATAATTGACATTATGAGCCTCGAATTGGAAGTAAAAATCCCATCATGGCACTTACTAAAAGTAGGTCGTTTTACGGTACACAATGCTTTTGAAATAAAAGGGGTCATTGGGTACTGGAAATAGAAAATGGGGGACCGCTGAATAGCATGAAGTAAGAAAAAGGGGATCCTTGGTTAACAAGTGAGTCAGCACAATAACTTCAGGAAAAGGGGTGGCATTTTGGTACAAGCTGGTTTGAAAAGGGGTCTATCCCATGGCGATTGTCCTGATCCTTATAGAATGTGGAAGTGCCACCATCATAAATGCTGATTATATAATGGGGGCAACCAGCAATCCTATGTTTACCACGTGTTACATCCTATGCTATGAAATTCAGAATGACATTCACAACCAGAATAATCCAATGTTGGTACGAATGTTCAAAACCAGGATACGGGAAAAACTACATTGCTTGCCTTTCTTTTGGATTTAATATCACATCAATATACCAAAAATTAAGGCATGGAAATTACAATTAATATGTAAATTAAGTGCTTAAATAAGCAGCTGAAACAAAAAGCCCATCATACGCCCCCTGACGAGAATTAATTAACCAACAATGTTGGAAAGGGCGTTAAAATATGGAGGCCCTTGGATATATGTAACATTAGGTATCTTTCCTTCCTTTCCGCTGTTAAATATTTTTGGAATCTTACTATATTTTGGGGACTTTATTAAAATGGCGTTGTGGTTAAAACAACTTGCAATTTTGTTGAGGTTCACCCTAATGTGAATTATTTTTACCAGACTCAAAGTATTGTAGTAGTGTGTAAGTTTCTCTTGTTGGTAGTGTCTGCCCCAGAGTATTACTACTGCATAAAACAACAGAGGGCAGTCCTAATGTAAGGATGTGACATCATAAGACATCATCATCTTACCTCAATATAAATCAAGAAGCCTTCCAAAGTTTCTCAATCTTCTCGTCCAAACCCTTTTTATATTCACAGATTCCGACAACTAGTGAAAGTAACAAGCTTGTGAAGCTCAAAACTTTTAAAAAGTACAATGCAAAAAATTAGTTGAAGTTGCAGTTTATACAGCCATCAATGCAGATGTTTTTTTCTTTCGCAGATCAATGGTAAATTATATCATTTTAGTGGTCTAAAATGCCTTTGTCTTAAAGATATTAATGCATGCATCATATAAAACAACCAATTTTCTGCATATTTTTTACACGTGGAGTCCAACTTTTTGATGACGTATCAATTTTGCCAATAAACGATAAGGTGTCATACTTTGAAATCTAAACATAGATTTCCTTAGTCAGAACATCCAAATGTATATAGATTGTTTAAAAATGTGAATAAATTCGAATAATATGTGCTTGCCAGAGAAAATAGTACGTATTTTAGACCGCGGATAAACAGATAATTACTTTTTGAGAAAATTGCAATGAAAACTCTATTTTGTACATGAGTTAATAGGAAAAATAAATTTAAAAGTTCTCTAACACCAAATGTAAATATCATATGATGTTCCAAATAAGTGTAAATAGAAGCATTGTGAAAGACGCTATTCAAATATGCAAGAAAATAAAATAGTAAATTTCAGATTTTTCTCCCAAAAATTTTGATGACGTCATCTTTATTGCGTAATATCTATTTTTTTTGTGCAATCCCGGAGAATTTTACGACCTCAGGATTCGTAATCCTGAGGTTTAAACACCAATTAATGTTAGTCTGCAAAAATGTTCTTTCGAGGTAACCTCCCCTACTTTTCTACACATTGCTTGGAGCCCTGACTATTTACAATATCTGCGGGTCTCTGTTTTGTTACATGCTGACAATGTGAAGATGATATGCCAATGTGGCTGCCTTAAAAGATCTTTAAAATTTCAAATTGCCATATATCTTTAGAAGTGAGTATGAATGACGACATACTTCATAGGTAAAGGTAAGGGGCGGACCTGTATACAGGAACGGAGTGCCCATCTCTGTCTTTGGCGATTGGACCAGACACCACCATATAATGTTGCTGAGGGGGCTCGCTACAACAACCTCCTCTACAGCAGGTCTGTTACCTTCCCGACATTGAATAATTCCGGTACCCATTATACACCAGGGTAGAGTAATTGAGGTAAAGAATTGCACTTACTCCAAGGGCACAACACCTTTGCCGGCAGTGGGACTCTCGAACCCACGACCTTTTGATTGCGGGACGATCGCTCAATCCACTGGACCACACGTTCCCTCAAAAAACTTCATAAAAATGATTAAAGTGGGCATTGCAATATAGTGTGGGCTATTATATGTTATGACCATTAGAACAAAAAGTCAATCTGACATTCATTTTAAAAGCTTAAAAAACAAGCTCACGCTGAACTGTTTTGTAAAGAAGCTTAAACATAAGATGGTGTCAATATGCTCACTTCCACAGATTTAAAAAAAATACAAATTGCTATTGCCATAATATACTTAGTTAAATTCTTCAAACTTATGTAAAACTATGAATGAAGTGATCAGATATATGTGTCTTGGTAATTACAATCTCATAGCAGACACCTTTTGTTTTGTTAACATGCGTAATGTTCAAGATAGCATCAATATGGTCACCTTCCAAGATCTTCCAAACCTTGAAATTGCCATATATTTATGATACCACTGTATGTGTCATAATGAAGACAAACATTATTATCTAGCAGTTTTGCTTTGTTACATGCTAAAATGTAATGGGACCATTTCAAGACCATTTAAACCTAGAACTGGGCTATTTCTATGTGATATATTTCGTTTATCAGGCAATATAAATTGAAGTAGACTGATAGAACACGTCTTTGAACATAAGAACTCCTCCTGACATGTTTTATTAACCTGCTAGGTTTTGAAACCTATAAATTGCCATGTATCCTACTATATTGGCCCTATCTTGTGATTTTAAACCTGTAACAAAAATGGCAGAATGGTTGTTTTGACAAAACTATTCACTCAGACCTTGATTTCCAGTGTTGTCGTATCTTGTTTGATGAGATTAGAGTATTTAGAGATATATGACAATTTCAAGGTTTCTTAATATTCTTCTACAGGTGGGCATAGACGCTATCTTGAGCTTTAAGCATGTCTCCCTTATCCTCGCTGAACCATTATTTGCTAACAACACACACAAAGGGGGTGGTTACCCCACACGCTTCATTTCCATTGTTTAAATTCTGGATTCTCTAAATGTGGTACCACAGGAGAGCTTAGAGTTTTCTTCTGTTCATTGATATCCAATAAATACCAACATGAAGGTCATACGGAAAGGAAAGTCTGAAATGCGGATATAAGGTGGAAAATATATTTGCAATTATTTATAACTAAAAAATCAGCAATAAATGCTCTGTGTACATAAAACTAATCATGTACAATCATGTAGAGCAAAAACCCATATTTAACATCGGTATTCTATTTTTTTTGGTGAAAAAATTAAATGTTCCCTATTCGCACACTCTGTCTTTGAAATTGGCAGTTTTGCTGAATGCAAAATTTATGACGTCATTTCGACGTACTGCTAGGCATGTTGTACTTATTTCTGTATCAATGGAAAGAAGAGGACCCCCAAAAAGCAATCCATGGTACAATTCACGTGGTCATATCATGGCTAGTCAGGGCCGTAGCCATGGGGGGGTGCGGGGGGTGCGAAGCACCTCCCAAAATTGACAAAGGTCCGCTTGATGATGTTGAAGGTCGCTTTGCCATGTTTAATGTCCGCTTTGTCAATTAACAAGTTTGTCTTAAGGGTTGTGGTGCATGTATATGAATGATAAGCAGCTGTTTCCCCATTGCATACGATTGTCATGGATTATAGGCCTACTGTTGTTTTCTCAACGCTGCGACGAGAAATTTTTCTTCTCCCCCCCCCCCCCCCTCAGAATTTGGAGACGACGTGAAAATAGTGGTCAAACGGCGAGCGCAGCGAGCTGAAACATTTTTTTTGTACGAAAAGGTCCGCTTCTGGCAAATCCGCACCCCCCCGCATAAATTCCTGGCTACGGGGCCTGGCATTAGTATAGTCGTGTTGGGAACTGCTCTTCGAAAGAGTTGGATGCATTGCCCCCTCCATCACTTTGGGGACACCTTGTGCCTTACTATACCCCGGTGAGTGTTTGTTTTTGCAAAAAAGATGCTAAAATGTCAATTGACAATTACATTTTATCATAAAAACATACGCAGGGTGGTTAAAACCTTTGGTTGGACAAGGGTTAAAAAAATAAAAATGCCAGTATGATTTGTAATGTCAAACACGTATCGCCATACTTTAATTGTCGCTTGGAGATCTTTGAAGGCACGCTCTATAGGCTGCCCACTGAACATTACATGTGAGAATGTCTAAAAATGTCAGATATTATAGGTATCTAATGGTCAAAGACAGTTCTTATCTTTTAATATACACGTGGTTGTTACACTTTTTTTGAAGGGAACCTCGTATATAGTTTTGAAGAGAACCTCTGTATATAGGTACTACACGATATGCATTTCCCAGACAGGTATATGGCAAGACAAATTATTTTGCTTGGCGGCCATTCTGAAATTAAAGATGGTCTGCCAAGACCAAATGATCAATGTTGTTATCAATGCTCTTAATAGATTCCTTGCCCCTGAAAACATGGGTATAGGCAGCAGAATTATGCCTATGAGCTCAGAGGCCAAGATATAGACAAAATTAATTTTCAAGGGTGGCCAATTTGAAAAATGGGGATATAAAGAATCCCTTACCAGCAATTTCCTTGGCAAACAGGTAAAATATCAATCAGCGGGTCTTCCACACCAAATGATGCCACTCGTGGAGGGTCTTGGGGGTGCATGGAGGGGCATGGACTGTGAAAGTATTTAGCGAAATAGCCGCTATTTATACCCTTGGCGGCCATCTTGGATTTGACCCACTTTAAACATTTGAAAAAAATGGAAACATATATAATCTTAAAATAGACATACAAATGCTGTGGAAATCAAGGTTGTGAAAAATTGCTTTTAACAAAATTCTCTGCACCGAAAAGACATTTCAGCCTGCCACTACAAGTGAAACAGGTCAAATCTGTGTATATTTTCTCATTTGGTGTGTAAATATCTCAAACTTCCACTGCCACAGAAGTCAATTTAACACTAACATGTACACAAATGATTAACGTTCACATGTTTTTGTGAGTCACAATGAACAGGGAAATTTTTGCTTTTTTAAGCATACCAATTGAGGACTTTGTGACAAACCAGGCATGTTAAAAGGGCATTGTGCGATCCACAGCCCCATCTCGATACCTAAACAAAATTACTTTTTAATCATCTGAATCATGGGCGCAAGTAGTAGTATTCATAAGCTTCCGTGCAGATTGATCTACCGATACTCTAGAATACTTCCCATTTTGTATTTCGTCCATAACAGAATAGGGTTACAACAACACAGTGGAGTATGGGGCAGTGTGATACTAAGTTTAGGCATAGACATAAAAAGTGCCATGCCACCAGAATAACGGAACAATTTTCAAAACAACCATTTTCTGAGGATATTAGTGAAATGTAACAAAAGTAACAAAATGCATCTGTCACAGTTAGTACACCAGCTCCGTTCATACTATGCATTGCAGTGCAGTGCTGCATATGCAGCCTACCAAAATTGTCACTGCAATCATTGCCCGTTATTGCAACGCAAATGCAGTACTGCAACTGAAGTTAAAATATTTTAAATGGCGATGCAGCAAGATGTAGTGGGGTGCAGTGAGTGTTGCAGTATGCCGAATTTCCGTAAGTTTACTGCAACGTACTGCAACCCGTGACCTGCAGGACTGGGTTGACATTGCCAGTAAATCGATAGAAGTGCAGCGGAAGGACGGAACATTGCAGTAATTTACTGCCACAGCACAATGCAGTGGCAGTGGAAGTATGAACGGACCTGTACTGTAAAACTCTCTGCTAAGGAATCTTGTGGCTGGATTGGCAAAATAGCATTATTACAAACAAGGACTTTCAAGGGTTAGAATTTAGAATGAGGTCTCTGGTTGTCACAAAAAGTCTCCAGATTAGTCAAGAAAATTTAGAAAGTGTTTGTTTTTTCCCTTAAACACAATTCAGTAAGGTATGGTGGTGTGTGGTTTGTGTTGTGACACAAAAGGTCACTTCTCGCTTTCATGTAAAAATACTCTATTGTTGTCTGAGTGCAACAAGGTCTAAGTGCAATAGCTGCCATTTGTCAGAAATTCTCATCAAACATACTATTATGCCAAGCCTTTGGTCAGTGGTTCTTGAAATGGTTCTTCAGGGGACAGTCACCTAGAGAACCATTTTAAGAACTACTGACCCAAGGAAAGATAATTGAGTTATCCTAATATATGGCAGCACACAGATGTATCACATGGCAGCTATTGCATTTACGACTCTGTTGCACTCACATGACGATGTTTAAACATCCAAGTCACTGAGCAAAAAGTTTGCAAAATAAGTGACATTAAATTAGTAGTACTCTCCTTTTGTGGATCCTGCACATCACAACAATTTCCAATGAATATGTCACGCAACCAAAAGTGTGTCACACAGCTGCGTCTATGCATGTTGTGTTTATTCAACTAGTGTGCAACGTATACAGATCAGCAAATGGGTTCATCACTGATCAACAATGCATGCTCATGTAATAATTGGGGGAAGCTGTTTAAATCTGTATTCAATTAGGGGTTTATTCATAGCACTTTGGCTATGAATGCTTGTTTATGCCCGAGGGCTTTGCCCGAGGACATAAACAACATTCATAGCCAAAATACTATGAATGAACCCTGTTCATGTTTACCGCACTTTCTGCTAACTATTACATACACAATTTTTATCATTAAATATCATAATTCGACCAGAAATGGCATAATTTTTTACCACTTTCGGCGCTCGTCACGGCAGCCACGTATAAATGTTTGTTTGTACATGGTCACGTGATGCGTATTATTCAAAAAAAAATTTTATAAATCATATAACTGAGGCCTGATTATCTTTCCAATGTTGACTGAAATATATGCATTTCCCTTCCTGAGAAGTGGAATGCCCCAAAATACCTATTTTAGCACCCCTAAAAAGAGAAATGGTCCTGACCAGTGACCCCAGGTCACACCCTGTCGACCTTTACTCTTCCTCAGTTCCATTTGGGCCCAAAGCCCACACGGACGCACAAACTATTATGTTGTGGGGCTGGCACAGAGCGGGAAGTCAACATTGGAAAGGAAATCAGGTTTCAGTTATATGATTTATAAAACATATTGTATTTTGACTAAATCATTACACTGAGCTGATTTCCTTTACACCAATGTTGACTGAAATATATGCATTAACCTCTGTTGAATGAATATTTTCGATCAACACCAGACTAGCAGTCGGAGGCGGAACATAATATAACAGAGCGCGGGTCAAAAAGATGCAGCCAAAGGCAGGACATGAACACCAAATCATAGAGACAAAATATGTCAGATATCGTAGATATTGACATATAAAGTTGAAACACAAGATGCTCACCTAACATATAGAATACTCCAGGGCGAGCGTCATGGTCATCAACTAGTTGGGAGACTTTATGTTTCGGTGGATGATGTTTAGTGTTGTTTCTGTAGGAGAGTTCTCGCAACATTCTCTTGTGGAGTTTCTACGTTTCGATAGTATACTGACGAGAACGTTGTGGGAGCCCTCCACGATATCGCTTCGCAGATATTCACGATACTGACCCTGCTGTGATAGGCCCAAAATGACGAGACGTTACAGACAGAATGGACGTGAGCTTGAGAAGCTTCTACCACCGCACCGGAGTCATTAATTATAGCGCTTATCCACCTAGCTAACGTCACTCTAGACACGGTCAAGTGGGGGGGGGGAGCGTGAGTTAGAAACAACGCGTCGTTGGAGCCACTGAGAGAAGCGGTTTTCCACTTGTAGTACTCAAGGGCCCGAACGGGACACCACAGGTGATCTTCCCGCACCGAAGAGTGACTCGCAATTCGGGGTAAGATTATGGTCGAGTGTCTGAAGGTGGATGACTCGTTTTTGGCCAGAAAGTCCGGCTCTGAGAAGAAACAGCTTGACCTTGTCCCGGGAGAAATCCGATGCAGAGATTGAGATGTTTTTGATCTCAGAGCATCGTCTCCCGGAAGCAAGTGTGACCAGGAAGGCAGTCAATAGTGACTTTAGTTCTTTAGTGAAGCATCGCCCATTGGTTCGAATGGTGGCTTTACTAAATAGTCTAAGACGGTACTAATGTCCCAAGGAGGGACCATCTTCCTGGCCGGCGGTTGAGTGTTAAACATCCCCTTCAGAAGGAGACGAATTGATCCATCGTCATTAATGGTCGATCCGTCCTCAAACCCTCTGTGAATCGCTAGGATAGCGGACTGTAATTTCTTACTGTTGAAGTTTCAAGTCCGCTATCGAAGCGCTCAGCGAGAAAGTCAGCGATCTCGGTTACAGACGCTCGAGTCGGAGAGCCTTCTCATCGCTCACACCAGCGGAAGTAGGGTCCGAGACGCTTAGAGTAAACGTCCATGGTTGACTTCCTTCTTCCTGCTGATATGAGCGAGGCAGCCCTTTGCGAAAAGTCCTTGTCTAGGCATCGCTGCCAGATAATGGCCACGCAGTCAACGCTGGATGTTCTATTGACAGACTGGCGTTCCCCGTCCGGCAGGCCTACAAAAAAATTTCTGTCTGCCTGGACTTCAAAGATCGTACAAAATTTTCTGGTCAAATGTGCACTCACAAAAGAGCACATTTAGCACAAAGTCCTTACAGCTGGCCCAGTATTTTGACACACTCTGGTGCAATCTGGGCCTGTATTTGAACCTTTTTGTATAAATTTAGGGTGTTTTTTTGTTTATTTTTACTTACTTTTGAAAATTTTTTGCAGTTGTCAATTTTTTTCTGGGACATGGTCCTGGGGATTTTGTAGGCCTGCTGTCCGGAAGGGATATTAGATCCGGACGGATTGGTAAACGCAGCGGCAGAGCCGCTAAGCGATCCATCATTGGCCGAAACCATAGGTGCTTCGGCCAAAAGGGATGACACGACACGCCTTCCGCCCAATTTTCGAAACTACACGATGTAGGATCGGAATTGGTGGGAAGGCATATGCCGTGAGCCCCGACCAGCGTTGACCGTGTACGCTCCCGGGTCGTGAGTTCGGGTGCAGTACAGAGGGAACTGGTGACTCAGACGAGAAGCGAACAGATCGATATGAGGGTTGTAAAGCCTCTTGAAGATCTTCTGAACGACTTGTCGTTTCAGTATCCATTCCAAGGCCTTCGTCCTGCCGTGTGACAGATCGTCGGCAAGGAAGTTCGCGGCCCCCGGAATACGTGATAGCCCTGTCTCGACACCACGTAATGAGTCGCATGGCGCCGAGACACAGGATCCGTGACCGAGTCCCGCCCTGCTTGTTGATATAGGCCACCACAGTAGAGTTGTCCGTCTGGACCAGGACACTGGAGTTGGTCACCATCGCTTCGAAGTGAGCTAGTGTTTGTTCCACCGCCCACAGCTCGAGGCGATTGACATGGGCGTGTGCCTCGGACTGGGACCATGTCCCAGAGGTACTGAGGTCTAGGGGCCTGAGGCCTCTCGGGCGCGCAGGGCAGCCCGAGACTCTCAGCATGTGCGGGTTGCACGCGGGTAAGGAGTCCACCTCTTCCCGCTCCGGAGCAGCCGCTGGCCGAGACAGCTGCGGAGGATCATCACCGAGATGACTATCCTCCGAGCCAGCGTCTCCCTCACTGGCGCTGGCGTCCGAAACGTCGGAGGTCTGCGGCCGGTAAGAGTCCTGTGAGGACGGCACGGCTGAACAAGCGGGAAGAGGTGGTGGGCCGGGTGACGCCACCGGGTGGTCGAAGCAGACTTTGCCGCTAGCCTGCACCGGTAAAGCCCCTTGGGCTAAACTAGGTGAGCCAGCGGCCGGTAGCGCGCTAGTCTGGTGACCAGGAGTCACCCCACTAGCACGCTGTGGAGTAGCCGAAGCTACACCACCTTCGGGTGCCCCCAAAGCAGCGGGGGGCTGCTTGGGAGGAACCCCGGACCAGAGCCCGAGAGGAGTACCCATGCTCAATGGCAGCCCAGTGAGCATCCTACAAACCAATGCAAAGGACGAGCACCGGTCGGTGCGGGAGCACAGCCTGTGGTTAATGCAAAGGGGATGAGGGTCCCATGAGTGTATGGAAGCTGGGCAGCGTGCGCAATTACGCGACATGGTGGGGTGAACGTGAGCTTGGATAGCGTGCGCACCAAAACCGACAATGAAAAATCAAAAAGTGTGCCGTGGAGGTCTCCCGGTACGCAACGTAGGGACTAACGATACCAACGCGGTAACTGAGTCACACACGGTTAAAGAAATTTTTCAAAGACAGTTTCGACATATTTTATTAAATATACAACGAGCATATAATAAAATAAGAGACACACATACCCAACAAACTGTTTTATTGATAGTAAGAAACTACAAAGAAAACAGAACATGCTCACATAAAGTAAGGCATCCAAAGCACGTAACACGTGCGGCAATGGCTGCCTTTGTTTACCTTTTTTCCTGCATAAAGATCATATGACCGCCACAGCGGTAAAAAAAGGATACGCACAATAAAGCTCTCCGACGGGTGTAAAATCCATCGGGTTTTCCGACCAAATAGAGCGCTTACTCCAGTATATAATCCAAATATATCCAGATAGTGTGGTAGGTATATATGTAGGAGTATTCCATATGAGAAGACCAACAGTCTACAATCAAAATCTCAAGATTTGGCTGCAGAAGACAGAGCCGCGATATACACACATCCGTTGGGTTTGCTTGCCAAAACGGAATTGAGGAAGAGTAAAGGTCGACAGGGTGTGACCTGGGGTCACTGGTCAGGACCATTTCTCTTTTAGGGGTGCTAAAATAGGTATTTTGGGGCATTCCACTTCTCAGGAAGGAAAATGAATATATTTCAGTCAACATTGGTGTAAAGGTAATCAGCTCAGTGTAATATTTGACCAATCGCGTACTCCGTTACATACGAGGTAAACATGAACAATAGATCTTGGCAATCTGATCAGTTCACTGCACAATATGAGAAGTGGTTACTTACTCTGAGCTGGCATGGTGATTGGTTTTGATGGTGGTTTGTCATATTCGATATTGTCTATCTGCACTGTCATGGTGAATTCATACATTGATTCTGGCTTAAGACCACTCCACACGAAACGGCGAAGTGTTGAAATTACACCATGCTTTACCTCCCAGGGGAACACCTGTCCATCAGGTCCTAGCTCTCTGTATGAAATATACACAATTGAAACATGTTGGAGTGTAGCATTCATTAACAAGATGTCATGTGCATGCAAGAAGGTTGTACTTTTATGCTAAATCTTAGGTCAGTAGCTCTTGAAATGGCTTTTTGGGTACACAGTCACCTGAAGAACCATTTCAAGAGCCACTAAGTTAAGGAAAGATTAACTTAATCATCGTAATAAATGGCAGCACACAAACGTATCAAATGGCAGCTATTGCACTTATGACCTTCTTGCACTCACACAGCAAGGTCTATCTGCAAAAGATTTATTAGCATTATTTGTTCAATCTTGCAGCTACGAATACGACTGCTGCAATAATACTATTGGTTTTGTAGGTTAAAGAATGTTCTTCAAAGAAGAAATGATACAAACTGAGCTGAGAATGCCTCACTTCATGCTTGATATGCTTCTGTCATATTATAAATTCCACAGTGACAATGGGACTCAAATGGGTGGGGCCTTATCAACTGGATCACGCGTTACTAAGGGGAAGGAGAAGGGAAGGGAAGGAGGAGGGAAAAGAGAGCAGACATGACTGTAGGGTTTGTTCTATAAAGGTACTTACCTTTGTATAGATTATAGGGTTATGCCAAGGTGGTCTGGGGGGACGCCATGTAGTAACAACTTCCGAGGACTAAACCAAGCTGTGAAGTATTGCACAATAAAAGTGTCATGTTGAAAAGAACATAAAAGAACAAGGTGACATGCCAGTGATCAAACCAGCCTTTGCAAACAAGGGGATGAGGGAAAAAGGGGGTGCTGAGGCATTTATGAGAGGGTTGATTTAGGTCCTTGCTCCATAGACACTGTACAAACGGTCAGTTTGTTTAGGGGCTGGCGGGAAAGGAAAAGGTTCTGAACAAGCCTGCTGGTTATTGCCATTGTGACATGCAATTGATAGATTTGATCTACCACTATTTACCCAACCGATGTTAGCTTATGAATAGAACACTGGGCTAGTTGCCTAGTAATAACAGATTGTTGGTTGTTTGTTAAATCGTCCTAAGACACCTTTTTTCAAAAACATATTATGTGCGCGGCTGGCTCAGGAAAGATTTAAAATAATTCAGCCTGTCTGCATGGGAAATAAGTCGTTAAATTTTAAAAGTACTGAACTGAAAACCTCTTATTAGAACAAACCAGAAAAATAGTTAAAAGGGGGTTCCCAAAAGGGAAATCGGTTGTTGGACCACTACATACTATGAATTCCTCCTCTGAGGACCATCATTGACTTCCGATGAGTTGGGGCATGATAATGCTGATGACACCCAAGTTTATGTCATCTTGAAACACAACATGATCGTGATACTCGTAGTCCCAAACTTGAATCAATGTATCGCAAAGAATCAAGGCTTGCGTCCTCAGTAAACGATTTGAAGGAATGAAGATAAAAACTGCGGTCTTCACATCACTCTAAATTCAGAGAACAAACTTCACCTCTATCTTGGTAATATTGCCAATGTTCCCATTCAGCTTGTTGAATTTGCCCGTAACTTGGGTGTCATAATAGCAAACGATATCAGCATGAATGGTTAATCAATATAGTTGTGTTCTGCTCTTATGCTCGCTACCAAATAAAATTGGTCGTATCAGGAAATAATCTAGATGAAAAATCAACTGAAACTTTAGTTCATGCTATTTATTACTGCCATTTGATCAGTTGTAATAGTCTACGCTGGTATTCCTGATTCGCAAATTGCCAAGCTTCAAACGAAATTCAAATCAGACTGCCAAACTTATCACCCGCTCACGCTCTCGCGATCATAATGACTAGGTGCTGCGTCGACTTCACGGGCTTCCCCAGTGAAGGATCGTGTTATATACAAAGTTCTTCTTTGACTTACAAATGTCTACATGGAATTGCTCCAGATTACATAGCTGACTTGATCAAAGTATATAAACCATCTCGCAATCTTCGCTCCTCCTCCAAGCTCAAAACCTCATCTCTCCAGCAGTTTTCCACCAATACTTATGGTTCGTGTCGTCTTTCACCATGCTTCTCCATAACTTTGGAACAATACCTCATCAATCAGAGAATCTCAGACTCTGGTCAATTCAAAATTCGTTTTGGAAAACCATTGTTACTATAATTTGTGAGAAATTTGGTAATGTACTTGATTATTTCACGCCTGCTATCAGGTGTTTTTGTACTTGTGTTTTGTATTTATGGTTCTTCCATAGCGCTTAGAGACTTAGGTGTATTAATGTAAAGCGTCTATAAGCACTTGTTGTACTTATTATTATATATAAAACACATTATGTTTTATTAATCATATGAAACTGAGGCCTGATTCCTTTCCCAAGTGACTGAAATATATGCATTCCCTTGAGAAGTGGAATGTCCAAAATACACCAGGTTAGCACCCATAAAAAGAGAAAATGGGTTCTCAACCAGTGCCACCAGGGCACACCCTGGCGGCCCATTACCTCTTTCCCCAATTCCGGTTTTGGCTCAGAGCCCACCGGACGCATGCACAATCATGTTGTGGGCGGGGCCTGGAATGCGGGAGTCAACAGGAAAGGAAAGCAGGCTCAGTTATATGATTTTATAAAACCATAATTGTTTTTGACTAATTCATTACACTGAGCTGATTTTCACCTTACACCAAGGTTGACTGAAATATAGCATGTAACCACGTTGGAAGTTGAATAATAATTTCAATCAAACCAGACAAGCACACTCAGTCGGAGGGGGAAATGCATTTCGGAGAGCAGCCATAGGATGCAGTCAAACGGTAGACCAAAAAACGCCAGAGCGAAAAAAAACACTTGGAATCTAGATTCCTAAATGTCAGGAAGCCAATAACTCCCCTAGATGGTGGAGTACACAGGGGTGTGAGTAAAAGGGACTTAGACTTTATAATGTGATTAAAAGAGCATGGCAAAGTTTTTTGGAGGAGACCAGAGCCGCGAATCCCGCATAGAAAACCCAAAGCATAAGAATAGACGAGAGGAAGAGCGCTGACAGAGACTGGAGTGCGACATAGGCTCTGGACAAAGGGCCCGAAAGCACCCCGCGGCAAAGGATAAGAACAAGGCCTCACAGCCTGTGCGAACAACTGAGGATCGGAGGGAACCAGAGAAGCGCAGGGCAGACCCTCGTAAAGCCGACGGGCAAATAAGCCTAACCCCAAAAAAGGAGGTAAGAGAGCGGGACCCCTAGAGAGGGGGTCCGATCAGAAATACCACGAAAACCCCACGGAGAGGAAGGGGGCAGATAAGGTTGAGTAGACGAATGAAGGCTAAAGGCCCCAGCCCAGACGAAAGGATGGGAGAAAGACCGACCCTGACCGGGGAGAAGCTACAAGGAGAAGGAAATCTCGCGAGCTTAATCCAAGCCGGAAGGGAACCGAAAGGAGTAATAAAGGCTAGGACTAGAGCGACGCCGAACCCAAAGTTTAATTGGGGGCTTCGCCAAGTAACTCGCGATAGACTCAGACCCCAAGAGGGAACTAGCTTGGTGTGGTCAGAAAAGAACGCCTTGCAGGAGTCAATGGAGCGAACCAACATCACCGAAGGACGACCCAAACAACTAGGCTGTGAGGTGAGCTAGTCGACCAAAAGATCCAGACAACGGACGATCGAAGACAGCCAACAAAGCCTGAAAGTAAGCGAAAGTCCCCCTCAGGAATGTCACAGCCAGGGGATGGGGGGGAGGATTCAGGGCCTGATCGGAGGTAGACCGAACCACCGAGGAAAGGAAAGAAGAGGAGCACCTCCGCAATTACCGGGAGGGAGCCCGGCCGACGGCCCAGAAACCGGGCAACCGACGAGCAGTCAAGGCCTATATTAATTAATGATAAACTAGCATCTCCCCAGATCGGGTCAGAGTCAATCCCGGCCCGAAAAAGGGTAGACAAAGTGGGGGTTGGGGGATAAACCACCAAGAAGTCTACCAGAGGGGAAAACCAGAGGTAGCTTCGCAGGAACACGAGTCGAGCCCGAGAGGCGACCGGAGCCGAGCGCTCACTAACTGCTCGGGAAGGCCCGAGCAGAAGCCTAACCCACTGGCGACTGCAAGCAGAGAGCAGGGTGACCAAAGTCGTAGAAGGACAGAATGATCAACAGAGGAACTATGGGGACCGAACGAGACAAATCAGGTTCGAGGAGGCAAAAAAGTAGCCGCGTAGCCGAACTCGGGCTACGTGGATAAGGATGCCACCGAGAAGAGGTCAGCGGGCAGCATAGCGGCTTCGACACAAAAGCTCCCGGGAAGAAGAGAAGTGAAGAGCAAACGGAAGAGGTGCTACCCGAACGGGCGAGGTACCGATAAGGGATCACCAAAGCCTCGAGAAAAGGGAGAGTAACCAACTCGTCAACCACACACGAGAGTAAGAGACATGGAAGAAGGACTCACAGCGGGGGTTTACGCCCCAGAGACATTCCCACCCAGGAGCGAGAGCAGCTCCCAACCGACTTTTTAAAGTGTCAGGTCACAGACTTTGACAGACTAGGATAGAGGGGATAAAACTCCCCAGTCGGAAGTGGGCAGGCCACATCTGTTCTAAGGGCTACCAGGTCGTAAAGACAGGAAGCCAGAGCAACCGAACGGTCCCCCCAGGACCCCGAGGGTACTAGGGGGAAAAAGCACAAGATCCACTCGCAAGGCACGGCGGGAAGACTAGACCAAGCCAACTGCCTAAGAAAAACTGAAAAAGCCACCTGTGAAGGCGAGGTTGGAGAACCCACCAAACTAGGGAAAACCCCGTCGCGGGGATTCACACTAGGCAGCACCATTTGAGACGAAGGCGTGGCAAGAAAAACCCGTCAAGTGATGTCGTGAGATGAAAACGGGAGCTGGAATAAAAGCTGGAGGGGAGGGGGGACCCCCTAAGACAGGACCCCGAGATCGGGAGCAGACAGGCCAAGGCTACCCCAGCTCCAAGGGAGCCGGAGAGGCGAAAGCACCCAGCGGAAGCCTGGGGGGGCAGAGTGCATTAAAGGATTAAGGTCTGGGCCACACGAAGATGAAGCTGTAGCACGGCAGGCTGCGCCCCATGCCCAGGCAGAGGCGGGCTAGGCCCGCCACAGGCAGGGCAGGAGCACCACCAAGGGGGGGATCGCCTGCATGCAGAAGCTAGAGCAAAGTCGGAGAATAGACGCGGTAACCCCGGGACTACAAGGCTGAGAGGGCTCCCCCCAAGGCAAGGCAACATACCAGCCAGGGGTGAAGCCAATCAAGCTAGGCCGCCCCGGGGTGAAGCCACTCAAGCCAGGCCGCCCCGTAGGGGAACCCCGCCAAAGAACAGACTTGAGTAGACCCAGAAGAACCACCGAGACCTACAACATCCCTGAGGGGATGCCCCAGAGCCAAGGCGGCGCGACATTCCCCGCAAGGGAGGACAGGTCGCGGCGCCGTGAAGTGAAAATCAGCACGAGGGAAGGGGGACAAAAACACCCGGCAACATGCCCCTAAGATGGGCGACCAGTCGCGTTGGTTAAGCCCGGAATCAACGCTAAACGACGGCGAATAATAAATAAACGGTCCCCATGCAGCGCACCCCTGCGAGGATTGAGTGTAAACAATCAACCCACAAGCCGGACCACCTCCGAGAGACCGCCCGAAGGCGGGGAGACCAGCCCAGAGAAGTCCCGGAACCACGAGCTATACAACCCGCAAAAGAGACTTATAGCGACATTACGGGCACGCAGCGCGCCCGTCGTGTGAGGGCAGATGCAGAATGACAGAGCCCCCCAGTGGATGGAAAGACCCCGGAAAGGCTGCACCAACGAGGGCGCCCGAGAAGGAAACACCCCCGGCGTTGTACCGTTAACGGCGGAACAACCGTAGCAGGAACTACGCGCGGACGATAACCGCACCAGTCAGCTAACGCACCCACGTAACCCAGCGTGAGATGGGGGGACCACACCTGGCGAAAGCGTGCGCGCCACACCTAGCCCAGTGAAGGACTAGTGAATAGCATCGCAGCACGAGCCAGATATACTTAGTAACCACGCGGGGCTAGCAGGAGCAGCAGGGGGAGGGGGGTGACGTAGCGGCTGAACCGGTATAAGCGGGAACAGTGCATGGTCGAACCGCACCAGTAACCGCGACGGGTCATCAGTGTGATGCGGGGGACCACCTGGCGAAGTGCTGGTGCCCACTAGCAAGTGACAGGCTGGTGAAGCTTGCAGCACGAGTCAGGATGACAGCCGAGAGGCTAGCAGGCGGCCATGCGGGGAGCATGAGCATAAACGACACACGCGGCGCCCCGTAACGGGGTCGCCGAGGAAACAACATCAGGGCTGGACGAATCAAGCCCCGAGTTGTCACACACGGCGTATGCGTGGGTAGCAGAGTCCGAGGACCCCAGAAACCACGAGCGCGGGTGTCGGTACTGGCGATGGATCGGCCGGAGAAAACCCGGGGCGTACCATAGCCAACACAACGCCACCGGACGGACTGCAGCCGCCCAATCCACAGGGAGAGCGCAGAGCAGACCACGCTAGCCTGACACCGATAAAGCACCGAGCTAAATCAGGCGAGCCAGCTCGCCCGCGTGGCGTAGCCAGGCAAGCCCCCGAGGGAGCAAGCCAACTAGCACGTACTGGAGCAACAGAGTAACGGATGCATACGGAAGTATCGACAGCTGCCAAAATCCCCAAGGCGAAAAAGGCAGAGCAGGACGCGAGAGCCTGCAACGGAGAAGCCCCTAGGCTAGACCAGGCGAGCCAGAGGCCCTGGTAGCGAGGGTAGACGGGCGGAAAACTCCGAGAGAGAAACGCTTTGTCTTCCTCCAACTAAACCACGCCGTGAAGTAGCCGCAGCTACAACACCTTAGGTGCTCCCAAAGAGCGGGCTGGCCACATTGGAAGAACCCTCGGACGGGGAGCGCAGAACAACCCCCTTCCCTTAGAGAAACATTAAACAGGGAAACTGTGTGCAATGGCGAAACCATTGAAAACAGAAAAGGCCCACCGCAAAAGAAACAAAGCACCCAAAGGAGCGGGACAGCGGAGCAAGGACCCGACTGAACGCACGGAAACCGAGGGTCGCGGGCGGCAAGCGCGCCAAAGAAGCCTGAAAAAGGGGGGTGGACGAGCCAGATGGGCGCGCGGGCCGGAACGAAAACAAGCGATTGGAAAAAAAAGGCGTTGCCACGTGTATGTAATAAGACCCGGCCCGCCAACGCGAGGACATAGATTACCGTCGCGGTAACAAAAGCACACACGGTAAAGAATTTGCCTTCCAAAGCAGTGTTCACCTATTTATTAAAAATACAACAACAAGCATTAAGAATAAATAATAAGCCACACTCACCCATAGAAGTTTTATTATAGGATGGACCGACAAGAAACAGAACCAGGATCACAAAGCAAAGGCATTCTAAAAACGCAAAAACACGTGCGCAATGGCTGCCTTTGTTTACCTTCTTTCCCGCTACACAGAGCACATGACCGCAATGGCGGCAAAAAAAAGAACCAAAAAAAAGGATACACAATAAAAGCTCGCCGACGGGCATAAAAAGTCGCCGTTATCCGTCCAAATGCGTCGTTATAAATCCATTATAAATCCAGGTAATATCCAGATAGTTATGGTTATAGTAGTAGGAGTATTCCGTTATGAGACGACAACTGTCCAGAATCAAAAATCTCAGTTAATTTGGCTGCTAATGACGAGTGCGGTAACAGCGTCGTTTGGTTAGGCGGCCAAAACGGAATGATGAAATTGAAAAGTAGGGCCGACAGGTGTGACTGGGGCATGGTTGAGGACCATTTCTCTTTTTTAGGGGTGCGCCGAAAATAGGTATTTGGGGGCCATCCACCAGTTCTCAGAAGGGAAATGCAAAAATTTCAGTCACATGGTGTAAAGGAAATCAGCTCAGGTAATGATGATGAAATAATCAAGAGGGAACGTTTGTTGCCCGATTTGGTGTATTGTTCACTAACTAGATCGGTGCACAAGTTTATTAAATTAGTGCAGGCAAAAACATTTTTTTATAAAATTGTAGTTACACAGATATATATTAGGATGGGGAAAGAGGGCATATATCAGCAAATCATTGACCTGTTAAGTTCTTACATCAGATTATTGACACATAATTTTCTGATTTTTGCAGAGATGGAAGTTCATGCAGTTCCTACCTATATCAGTTGTTCAGAATTGTAGATTGCTCTCGGGCTTAAACCCCGGGCACTTAGTATCTATAATACAGTCGTCATGATTGGCGAATCACAGGCCACAACAAGAGATCGCCTTTGAGTAACCAATCCAAAAAGTGATTCTATATCTGGCAACCATACCACCATTCTTACTCTATCTCTGATTTGCTCAGACATGATATTACCTTCTAAGCAACCATCAAAATAGGCTAGATGAAGATAGATAGGCGTAGTGCCAAGGGGGTTTTGTTAAATTTGTGCAAACCAATTTGCCACAATTAAACAGCTGCATAAAGATCACTGACGCACTTAAGGGTAAGAAAGAAAGAGCCCCTTGAAACTGTCCGTCACATGGTTAAAAAATCTCATAATTCTCATCTGTTGAGGAATAACCTATACTTAAATCAGGTCAGGTTTCCTTTAGTTTGCGGTACCACAACACTAGGGTTGTATCCCACATAGGTCAACAAAACAGAGGGTTTGCGGGCATATGGGATCCCGGCGAATAAAAACTTAGTACATTCAGAGGAACTCAGCATGAGACGTTTGTTCACACATATGCCACAATGAGCAATAGCATAGCAATTAATGTAGACTAAGCCACTTGGGTCTTTATCAAGTGCGATACCTCAGTTGAAGGGGAAAATGGCAATTTTCATAGGCTTCATCAGGATTCTATCACAGCAGCGGCCAGGTGTTTACATCTCTCGAGGGTATATGGAAAAGACCACTCTATGGACACTGACCGGTATAGAGGTAGGTCCGTATGGGCGTTATCGGTGTGGACAGGCAGCACGATCCGGGGCAATTTTCACGTTGTTAAAACATGCTATGTTGGAGCTTAAGTGATTGCGAATACTGCAGACTACAAAGCAGGGCCAGCATGAAAGGGCACCAAAAAGCAAACTCCTGTGCTAAGACAATGACATCAAAGGTTTAACAGTCTAGATCAGTAAGTGTAAATCATTCTGGACACGAGACGCAGTGAATTGTATCAGTAAAGATTTTCATTAAGCGAGTGTTACGTTAAGATTAAAAGAATTTCGAAATGGCGGCGTCTGCGGTTTCGCACTTCGCAGTGCCAAAGTGCGGATGCAAAACAATACGATTTGCATAGGCGCAACATTCAAAGCAAATTTGGACAGAGTAATCCGGAGGGCAAACGAAAGCATACAAGTAGGACCACATGATCACGTGACTGACGGCCAGCGGGTGTCAGTGACTTGTTGAGTAAGTATTTCAGTGCATTTGGAATGTTACCAACAATTCGACATAGTGACTTATCAAGAAATTGTCCTGTGGCTTTACGAGATTGTCGCTGGAGAGTTAGGGGAGACGTTTAGAACTGCAAGTCTTTTAAAAGGAAATTGAAGAAGGGCACATAATTGGTCAGGTGTCCCGTTCAGAAATATGGCTTCGTAAAGGGTACTTGATCACCCACTTAGTTCCTTGAGGCATGCTAATGGTATCCTGTAACCAATACTACTTGTCACCAGGGCGAGTTGTTATCGGCAGCTAACACCGTCATCCCCACTAGGTTTCTAAGGAAATCTGATGAGGAGGTTAGTTGGTTCGACCATAGTAGAATGAACAAAGAAGATCACTAAAAGGGGTGCAGCCTGGAGACTAATGGCGCCATCCAGCCACATGTGCCTGCATGGTAAGTGTGGTGCCCAAAGATAGACCCACCGCCGAAAAACTGTGGATTGGCGTCAGGATAGCCATCCGGTCAATATTTTGCTCCAAAAGATCCTCACACAGCAGTATGTGTGGTGCGGAGACAAAACTAGGATTTAAAAACTTTGGTAAAATGGGGCAACATATATTCATGAGAAATACCCAATCTCACCTCACCCTGAAATCCACTCATCGGAAGGTCTGAGCAATCATATCTGTCATCACATACACGAGAGTAGTCTCAATGCAGAATTCACCAGTCCTTACAAGGGAAAGTTAGTGGACTGACAATGGAGGGTTTGTGGGAGAGAGGGGTGGACCTACAGTGCCTGTGAAAGAGATTACATTTGGAGAACAAAGTTGATTTTATCCAACACACAACACAACACAAATGTTGTCAATGTTTTTGGGTCAGTGGCCTTTCAAAGGTTCTTCATCAAAATTCGTTCATAATAATAATATTATCTATAATAAATAATAGGCTATGCAAGGAAAGAGAGCACTAATCTCTTGAAAATTGTATATATATAATATACCGTTTGAATGCTATCCACTAGCAAAGCGATGGACACCTTTTGGACCTCAAACTATAGTTCTATCACGCTCCTTACCAACAAGACTTGATAGCTCAGTTGGTTTAGAGCGCCATGCTAGAATACTGAGGTCGCGGTGTCGAATCCGGCCAAGTGCTCATGAGGATTTTTTTCAACATCGTGGCAAGGCATCTCAGGGAAAGATTTATAACTATTCATATTGTGTCCGGTGTTTTCAAGTAATTTTTATGTACCACATTCAAATTTTAGGACAACACTTTTCTAGGGCAGGAAATGGTTAACACTCTGCTCACGAAGGTTACATTCTCACTCTTGAATACATGCATACTACTTTACCACAGTGCTTCATCTGAATGTTCAAACAGTCATACAGGCCATCGCAAACTCTTGAGGAAGGCAAGAGCGCTAGTGATTTTGCAATGAAACTGATGTCGTGGACAATTCGAACAGTAGTTGGCACAGGCAGAGTTGTTGTGGTTGTTAGTGCTACATGTTAAAGGACAATAAACTAGGATGTGAAGGTATCATTAGGAGGTTTTTGATGGGGGGGGAGGGGCAGAGAACAGAGACAACTGTTCTTTCCTTCAGGGGAAATCATCTTTTCCTGATATTAGTTAGACGGATGACCAGGGTAGTGAATTAACCCTGCTGCTTCGCATGATCTTTTCAAATTGCTCATGTTTGGGTTTTTTCTGTTGCAAATTAGCAATGGCAAGGGGTCTTCTCCTTCTTCAACCATTTCACCTTTTTTACAGTATCTCTGATTTGCTCATTACATGATATTACCTTCTAAGTAACCTATCAAAATAGTGCTTAAGATACCTGATTATAGGCAGGGGGTAGTAGTGACAGGGGGTTAAATTTGTTAAACAATTGTAACACAATTAAACAGCTGCATAAAGATCACTGACTCACTTAAGTGTCAGAAATGAGCCCCTTGAACTTCCTCACCATTGGTTAAAAAAATCTCATCATTTCTCATCTGTGAGAAATAACCTATACTTAAAGTCAGGTCAGGTTTCCTTTTAGTTTCGGTACCACAACCCTAGGGTTGTATCCCCATAGGTCAACAACAAGGGTTGCGGGCAATATGGGATCCCGGCGAAAAAAACTTATGTACATTTCCAGAGGCAACCATAAGCATGCATACTTTTGGTCACACTAGCCCAATTGGCAATACATAATCAATTAATGTTAACTAGCCACTTTTGGGTCTTTCTATCAATGCGATTACTCCACGATTAGAAGTGGACATCGGCAAATTTTTTCACATCGGCTTCTTATCCAGATTCTCTCACAGTAGCGGCCATGTGTTTACATCTCTCGAGTATCTGGAACCAGACAACTCCTATGGCCACTGACCTGTATAGAGGTCAGTCATATGGCGATCGGCTGTGACAGGCCGCCGATCCCTGTGTGCAATTTTCACGTTCGTTAAACATGCTCTGTTTGGAGCTTAAGTGATTGCGAATACTGCAGACTACAAGCAGGGACAGCATGAAATGGTCACCAAACAAGCAACTCACTGTGCTAAGACAATGACATCACAGGTTTAACAGTCTAGCTCAGAAGTGTAAATCATTCTGTACACGAGACGCATTGAATTTTATCAGTAAAAGATTTTCATTAATCGAGTGTTACGTTAAGACTTAAAAGAATTTAGAAATGGCGGCGTCTGGGTATCGCCACTTCGCAGTGCCAACGTGCCTGGATGCAACAACAATACGATTGCATATGCGCAACATTCAAATGCAAATTTTGACAGCGTAATCCCGGATGGCAAACGAAAGCAGTAGCGACCACATTGATCAACGTGAGACTGCAGCGTGTGTCAGTACCTTGAGTAAGTATTTCATTGCATTTTTGGCATGTTACCAACAATTCGACATAGTTACTATTCATAGAATTGCTACTGTGGCTTTACTACTGTCGCTGGAGACGTTTAGGAAACTGCAAGTACTTTCTAAAAAGGAATTTTGAAGAGCACATAAGTTGGTCCATTGTTCCCGTTCAGAAATATCGGCTTCGTAAAGGGTACTTGATCAACCACTAGTTTCCTTTGAGGGCCTGCTACTGGTATCCTGGTAACCAGTACTACTTGTCCCAGGGCCAAGTTATCGGCAACTAAACCGTCACCCCCATCAGGTTTCTAAGGAAATCTGATGAGGAGGTTAGCTGGTTACCATAGTAGAATGAAAAAGAAGATCTACCTACAAGGGTGTCAGCTCTGGAGACCTAATGGCGGCCATCCAGCACATGTTGCCTTGCATGGTAAGTGTGGTTGCCCAAAGACTAGGCCCACTGACGAAAACTGTGGATTGGCGTCAGGATAGGCATCCGGTCAATTATCTTTTGCTCCAATAAATCCTCACACAGCAGTATTGCTGTGTGTGAGGAGACAAAACTGGATTAAAACTTTGGTTAATAAATGGGCAACATATCTGTCATGAGAAATAACCCAATATCAACTCACCATGACATCCTACTTCATCGGACATGTCTGAGCAATCATATCTGTCATCACATACACGAGAGTCGTCAATGCAGAATTCACCATCCTTACAATGGAAGTAGTTGACTGGACAATAGGAGGGTGTGGGAGAGGGTGGACCTACAGTGCCTGTGAAAGAGATTACATTTGGAGAACAAAGGTTTGATTTTTATCCATTACACACAACACACACAAAATGTTGCCAAGTCTTTTGGTCAGTGGCTCTTACAAAGGTTCTTCATCAAAAATTAGTTCATAATATATATATATATATATACGCTATGCCAAGGAAAGATAAGAACTATCTCTTGAAAATTGTATATATAAATATACCGTTCTGATGCTATCCACTAGGAAAGCGATGGACACCTTTTGGACCTAACACCTATAGTTGATATCTATCGCTCCTCTACCAACCCAGACTTGATAGCTTAGTTGGTTAGAGCGCCACGCTAGTAATACTGAGGTCGTCGGTTCGAATCCGGCCAAGTGCACATGGGATTTTTTTTCAACACTCGTGTGCGCTGGCTATCTCCAGGGAAAGATTTATAAATATTCATCATATGTGTCTCGGTGTTTTCAAGTAATTTATGTAAAACATTCAAATTTTAGTACAACTTTTCTATGTCAGGAAATGGTTAACACTCTGCTCACTAAGGTTTACATTCTCACTCTTGAATACATGCATACTACTTACCACAGTTGCTTTCATCTGAATTGTCAAAACAGTCATACATGCCATCGCAAACCTTCTCTTGAGGAAGGCAGCGCTCATGATTTCTGCACATGAACTGATGTCGTGGACAATTCCTAACAGTAGTTGGCACAGGCAGAGGTGTGGTTGTTAGTGCTACATTAAAGGAAAAAAACATTGATGTGAAGGTATCATTAAGGAGGTCTTCTTGATATGTTGGAGAGGTGCCAGAGAAAGTAACAAAGATCTTTTCATTTGGAAATCATCTTTTACTGATATTAGATCTGATGACAGGTTAGTTTAATTAAATATGCTGATTAAGCATGATCTTTTCAAATTGCTCATGTTGGGTTTTCTGTTTCAAATTAGTCAATGGCAAGGGTCCTTCTTCCTTTCTTCAACATTTTCACCCTTATTAAAGGGCCATGGCCCGATTGCTAAAGAACTTAGCAATCACTTGCTAAATCACATTTTTAGCTCTCACATCAAA
>JAMKCH010008053.1:0-29173 GCA_023653785.1 Ophioderma brevispina
ACAGGCTTTACAATGTAGCCCAGTAGTTACAATGCCATGCAAAGAACTGGTACCGGTGCTATTTAGTATCCCATTATAATAGACATCTAGTACAAAAATCTTTTGTCAATTTTTGCTCAGATTTTTGTAGAACCTTTGTTAACATATATGTTCTTGACAAAGCTTTTGGCCCCCTGCTCAGAACCCTTCCCCCCACCCACTTTTTTTATTTTTTTCAAAAAAAGACAATTTGTTACAGTGTCTATGGAGAAGGACCCTAATTAGCCCCCTCAAAAAATCCATTCCACCCTGTTTTGCAACGGTCTGGTTATGCCACTGAAAGGTCTTTTTCAACCCCTATCTTTACAAAGGAGATACAGCCCCAATGACATGCCGATTTTGTCTGTTGTCTCCGCAAGAATCTTCCTTTTATCATGAAAAATCTTGGACCTAGACTATAGACAAAGTCTAACGTCTTGCTGTAACCATTGGCCAACAAATTTGACCTTCACGGGCAATCCTAATAATGCGATTCCCTCCTTCAAAGTAAGTGCGCTTTCCAAATCCAGGGGGTTCTTTCAACACCTATACGGGACATGGTCAATATGAGTCATTTTCAGCCTCAGGTACACACTAAAAACAATGTGGTCATTGTCCGGGGTCAGTATTCAACTATGGCACCCTTT
The DNA here is from genome assembly GCA_023653785.1 of Ophioderma brevispina. Lineage (NCBI taxonomy): Eukaryota > Metazoa > Echinodermata > Ophiuroidea > Amphilepidida > Ophiodermatidae > Ophioderma > Ophioderma brevispina. Next base: position 666 of record JAMKCH010008053.1, read on the forward strand.
TGGAAACCCTTTTCGTGGTTCACAATTTGACTTCACTTTTTGTAGTAGTGTCATAGTTGACTCTGACCCCGGAAAATGCCCATTGTTTTTAGTGTGTATATTAATGACCTCTTTCATGTCCAAAAATATTTGGTATAAAATAATGAGTTGGTAATTTTTTTTTACATTTGTTGAATGTTAATCTAATTTTCCTCAATTGGAAGCAAAAAAATTTCTTAAAATTTTTGAAGGCAGATAGAAATTACATTTTCCTCAATCTGAAACCAAAATTGGTCCAAATTTACTAAAAGGTCAATATTTTGAGGAGAACATGCTACATTTGTGTTCATTATGGCCCAAAATCTGCAATCTCTGGTATAGCTATGGTTCCTGTTTTTCTGCAAAAAATTGGTATAGATATGAGTTCTACTGGCCAGGCTCTCAGAAAAAAGGCACATCTTTACCCAAACCACATTTGGGGACTCCGCCGTGTTCAATAGTATGCCAACTTCTTTTATAAAGACAGAAGAATAAGTTATGTTGGCTTTCTTTGATGTCCTATCATTGTTATTCAGAAATTATTAGTTTTCATTTCCCCAGCTAAATTAATAAATGTATGGTCTTCAGAACTAGCCTAAATAACTTAAGTGTCTTACCACTAGTATAAATTTTAATACAGTGTGTCTCATGAAACTGGCAACTATCATGAAACAGATATAGAAGCACTTCACTTCCATCCATCATCCTAATCACTTGCTGTTACTGCACTCTCATTTTCACTGTAAGGTACATTTTTACCTATATAGCAAGTAATACCTCTACGTATTGTACCCTGTAAATCCTGAACCTCAGACTTTTTCATAAGTTTTCTGTATTCAAAGAGCTTTCAAGAAAATTACTGAGACTATTTATCCATAACTTAAAGTGACAACTGGCACTTTTTCACAATATGAAATTTCTATGATTGGTCTCAATTATAGTCTTGGCCTTGTAAGAATAGATATACATTTTACACATGAAAAGTAAACTAACGGAGTCCAAAAGATATGGACTTAATAAGAGGTTTAAGCATCCAGGTAATTTTGTAGGCTAACTTATAAATTTTTAACTCAACCAATGTGTCTATTACATGATAATCATCTATATTTACTCATTGATATTAAAACCACAAAGGTCCAACTGGTCAAACAGGGCGCATTTCCTCCCTGGGAAACCTTCACACGGCGTGCGTTTTCTTGTGTAGACGCCATTTCTGTCGTCTTTTGAATTAATGTCGCCTGTCGACATTAATTACTAATCGTTCTGTGTCCCAGTAGGACGCTGAGTTTCTTAGTCATTCAGGTGATGGCTAAGTATATAAAGCTTTACAACCATGGCAAAAATATCGATGTTTGAAAAAATCTTGAGGGCCGGCACTATGTTCAATGTGCCAGTGTCTCTTTAAAAGCTGGAGGGGGGATTTTAAACTATGACCTCGTATTTTAAATAATAGTTCTTTAACTAACAAGCAAGAGAAAATCCTGAGAATGTTGATTTTAACCTTACTTAAAGCTTCAGAATAAAGCAGCCGTAGCCCAGGAATTTTATTTGGGGGGTGGGGATTTGCCCGAAGTGGACCTTTCTCTCGAGGGGCACGATTTGTGAATGTGTATTGTATCCAACAAACCATTTTTTTTGGCGAATTTTTAACCCTTGCGACCACAAATCTGCCGAGTGTGGGGGGGAACCAGAGTTTGTTTTGAACCACTACATTTGCATTGCAGTGGTCGCTTATACTGTACTGACTAAATAATGTCAGTTATTAGGGAATAAAAGTTATGTACTCCCAAAACATTTCAATGATCAAGATATCAATTATTATTTGTGGGCTAAAAATGATGTAAAAAACCAGGGGTTTACAGTTAAATTTTTTTTGTGGGATCACATGACCTTCTTGATGTGATATTTCCCAAACAGGTGCATTGTGGTGATGGAGGACCTCGGTACACCCCTCTGAATTAAGACTACGCTGATAACCCATTTAAAAAAAACCGTTACAAACCACCTACAATATTTTTATGTTATGCCTGTAAAAGTCTGTTATTGTCTGATCAACACATGCTTTTGACTTGTCATCGATTCACTTTAAACAAATCCCCTAAATTTCACAACTCTACACACAGTAAAACCATTCCCATCAAATACCCATCAACTTGTTTTCTATCATTTTTGTATTATTCTAATTTGTTCATCAACGGCTGACTTGTTTACAGTCCGTGTGTAATTCTACTTTATTTTTTAAACGATCACTACCACACATTAACACCATATGTAAATGATGTCATTAACGAGCCAAATGGAGATGTTTTGTATACATACATATGCGTGTTATGTCGATTTTATGTTGTCCTACAATGGCATTATATCTACGTATGGCACCTAATTTTGGAAATAAAATATGAAATGAGCTATGAGGGAAAATAGTACTGGATTTTGAATATATGGGTAGCCTTTTTGGCTGATTAACTGGATTTTGAGTGAATCAACTGATGAGTTTTACTAGATCCCATATCCCTAGCAAAAATAATATACCAATGACAAATGCATGTACGCCTGTGTATAATTTAACAAAGCATCTTTGTCCCGGGGGGGAGGGACACTCACTCACTCCAACATATGAACTGGATTGGGTTTTATTCGGTGGACAAGAGACTAGAATAAAATAGGGGTCTTGGGTAGAGACGCCAAAAACTACCTCAAAATAGGGGGTGTTTTTTCGAGTTGACAATTTGCAAAAATTTTTCCAATTAATGGAGTCGTTTCTTTGGCCCGGTGAGATTTTTTGGGGCCCAAATTTCTTAAAAATAGAGGTCTTTGGAGAAAAATTGTCGCAATTTTTCCCCAAATAGGGGTCTTTGGGTGAGAGTGGTACAATTTCAAAAAATCTGGGGTCTTTGGGTGAAGTTTTAAAAAATATGGGGTCTATGGGTGACAACAATGCTGAAAAGGGGGGTCTTAACAGCTTACATATGCATCACTTCTAAGATGGGAGTGCCCCCCAGAATTTTCACATTAAAATAATTAACAGAATGTAGAGAATATCAACAGAGTCAAAAAGAAGCAAAAGAGAGAGAAAAAAAAAGGGTCCACTGCCCAATAATGGCAAAAGCAGAGAATAGTGGCCAAGTAAATCACAATGTTAGATGCAGTCCTTGTTTAGCCTAAACTCAAATCTGGACAAAAAATTAATGATTTTGTATATATTATAATAAATTTTCTATTCAAACTGTTAGAGCGAAAAAATCAATTCCCGCTTTAATACAAGAAACCTTTTGGTGCTGGGCACCAATGTATGGCCCGCGCGCAACTGCATAATTATTTAAAACATCCGAAATAGCCAAGAATTGAGCGAGATAAAAACATTTCCAAACAAAATGCCATCCAGTGGATGTGACTTTTATGGAAGCTGATGGTATAAATAGTGGTACCGTAATCTTAACTCAAGTTCACTATACGCTTGTTCAAGTTTACTGTATAGCTAAATAGTCGACTCGACCCCGGGACTCGACCATCGTAACTGATGTCCGCTGGTCAGAAATTGTCAATATTTCTGATATGCAATGATATAACCAGGCCACTGCTGGCACTTTCGCCCAACTGCCTGAAATTTTGAACCCACTTAAACACGTGGAAATATAACCTTGTCCAGATCCAATATAAATATGTAATTAAAACACTGAAAATACAATCAATCTCACACTGTAGCAATCATTTTACTTACACAACAACTATTTTGTGTCTGCATAATATTTATGCCATGTTCCACTCCAACATCACGCAATTTTATTAGCACTGGTTCATCATTTCATTGTCTGAAAACTTGGGGTATGACTCAAGGCTCTTCCTTCAGTCTTTCATACAGCAAAAACTCCATGTCGGTCAAGTTATTCCACATCATAGCCCCGCGCTCCCTCGCGGGGCATAATCGTGATTTAATACATACATAACGGACAAGGACAGGTCATGTATTGGCCATGGGGGACACCCATGACTGGTTTGTGGTTTGTGTGTACTGATTGCTGTTCGGGTGAAGTTGCTATATTGAAAAAGGCTTGCCGCCACGCCATCGTCTGGGCAAAAGGTGGAATTTTTGGTTTGTCAGTTACCAATCTTTCAATGGTCGTCGGATAAAATATCCTTTTGGAATTTGGAGATACCTCGCGCATCATACTTGCATTCGTGTGTTGTCATGTGAACATTCTATCTGCTATAAATATCTTGGAATCTGGTAATCCTCAATCTTGTTGGATATGACCGAAAATTAGGCAATTTCAGTGTTCATGTCACAGAAAATACCAAAGTGTGGAAGAATATGCCAACAATATGACTCACTCAAAAATTTCCAGTGACAGTCCCCACTAGAAGTCCAAAATAGGATTAAGATCCAATATTCCCCACCTTCATTCTTTATAATATTTTTTATTCCAAAAATTCTATGCCATATTTCTGGAAAATACTTAACTTTATCAAAACATTATGCTAATTTGGGGGGGGAAATGACAAATATGCTTTCTGCAAGAAACGTACAAAGATATTGGTCTGCTGTACAAACCTAGTATTATTCCACAATCCACATTGATAAAGGTTTATCATAGGACTGGTGTCTTTCCGTATTATAATAATAAAGAGAATATCTGTATTGTAAGTATTTCCATGCAGAACATTTAGTTTTAATCCAACAGTAAATTTATGACAACACCCACACACACACACATAACTGGGTAGTAAGATTCTGTATAAGTTGAATAAAAATATAAAGGCCTACAATAAATTCGGCAGGTATTGTACATACAAAGTTTACATGCTACCTTGTAAGTTGATAGATAAATAGAAGATACTGAGGGGAGGCACAAGCGGGCTAGAATGTAAGTTAAGCTGGGAGTGTTTTTGACTGAAACACAAAAAGAGAAAGTTGCGAGTAATAAACGTTTATTGTAAAAAAAAATAGGATTGAAGGAAAAATCATAAACTGAGAGCATTATATGGGGGAGTGGGGGGGAGTTAATTTCGTTTTTTATGTAATTGGCAGTATGTATGTTAATTAGCATACGCAAGTGCTTAGAACATTCACGCTGACACTGGATCGATTCATTTTAGGGTGGGGGCGAGCATATTTTCATTGGAAACATTACTGGCATGGATTTCATAAGTAATCATCATTTTAGCTGTAATAAAAATTATAAATTAGTTGACTCTGTGCTGTAATAACGTTTATAAATGTGTTAGGTCTGGAATATTTTAGATTCTCCTGCATTGTAAAACTCAACAAACTTGCGTCAGTTTGACCACACTAGTAATGGCATGAGAGGGCGGCATGAGACTTATTTTGTTGTCAACTGAACAGGCATTCATTTATTGTTGCATTCAAAGCTAAAAATAGTTCATTAACCTCTACATCTCAATTTTGTGACATAATTCTTGGTCAGTTTTGTTGTCAAAAACTGGCTGACAAAAGATATTATTAAACTGATAGTTCTATCTAAAAATATTTAATCACTTTCATAATTTTAGGAAGCAACAATTCCTCTACTTTTAAACTTACAATTTTTTTAAAAAAGGCTACCAAATTGAGAGCTGGATTGGACCATTAAATTTACTGTAAGAAATGTGTACCCAGATACTATTCACAAAATCATTTGTTGCTTCCTCTGAAAAAAGTTATTGCTATGGAAAATGACCAATCTTGCTATTCTTGAAGAAACATAAAAGAATTTATAGTTACTGATTATAAAGGCAGCATATTCTACATTGAAAAAGTAAAGGTTAAACAGACCAGGTATGCTTATTCATCACTATATAAATACAGTATCACTGTCTTACTAATATACCATGCAGAACATTTGGTTTGGAATATAGTAATAGTACATTTTGGACATATAACAATCACAGAGTATTAAAGTATGTAAAATTAAAAGATAGATAACTATGAATAAGTACTGCAGATATTTTGCATCAAAGTTTACATTGCTACCTTGTAAAGTTGGGAGTCAAATAGGTAATTGTGGTGAACCAACTTCACAGAGAGTCATTTTTATGCCAGCGGGGAAAAATGAAGAATTGAGAGGCGCGAAATTTTTCATCAATGAGATAGGGAGAAATCTGAAATTCTAAAAGGAGAAAAGTTCATGTAATGTGAGGGGGATGGGAAGTTTTTGAATGGAAGCAAGAGAAATTAGAGTAAAATTTTAGCTGAAAAAGTGAATTCCTCCATCTACGACGTAAATCATGACCGCTCCCTAAGGATTTAAAGTGTTTTACAATGTGAAGTACGGAACAGAGGGTTAAAAAAGAAATTCTTCTCCATTTGTGCACATAATTCTGGTCAAGTTTGTTTCTAACCAATTGGCTGGATAGAGGTATTACGGACCAGTAGTTCTATCAATATTGTACTGTACTGTTCATTCACAGAAAGTAAACTGATGCCTCTTTTGATACATTCTAATCATCATTTTCGGTAAAGATACTCAAATTTGAGCAGTTTAACCAAATGTCTCAATACTATTCAAGGAAACTCAACCACCACTGAATGTTTCGTGGTTTCTTAAAGTTTTGGACAAGGCGGTTCTCGAAACCCACAAAGGTCCCCAGCCCATCGCGATAGTAAATGGAGGGAAATATAAGTTTAAGATAACAGGGAGAATGTGATGGAAATAAGTGGTCTCAAAACCACTGAGGCTGCTGCCATACAGTTGCAATTTGACGGTATCAAATGTTGATAATTGACCATACAACTATTTGTAGTTATGGACCTTAGATGACCTACTTGACCTTGTGAATACCTTCACATTTTCGGTTTAGAAATGTTGACCAAATCCACAAAGTTTCATGACCTACCTAATGTTGAGTTAGTTGGACCCTTGAACACCCCCCACGACCTTGAAATGACCTCAAAATTTTTCAGAATTGAAATGCCGTACTACACCTATCAGTTTTAATGACCATACTTACATGGGTATGGATTTGACTTGGATGACCCCACATGACATTGAAAATGACCTCAAAATTTTGGAATTGAGTGACCACACCCACCAGTTTCATCATCCTACCACAATTGACAAGGGCTATAGCAATAATATCCCATTTGACCTTGAAGACCCCACATGACCTTGAAATGACCTTCAACATTTTTCAGCACGGAATGATGAACACAAACACCAAGTTTCATCATCTACCACATTTGATAAGGTTATAGCAATATGATCCCATTTGACCTTGAATGACCCGACATGACTTTAAATTGACTTCAAATTTTTCGCACTGAATGTTGACCACACCCACCAAGTTTCATCATCTACCACAATTGACAAGGGCTTTAGAAATTTTTCACATTTTGACCATTTGGACCTGTGACCCATGCCACATGCCCACCTCCAAAAAAACCTTCCAATCCCACGTATACTGGTTGACATCTATGGTGCGAAGATGGGACCCATACTTGCTTAGATCAAAAGATACGTGTTACCAAGGCTTATATCTCTTGATGAAAAATTGACCTATTTTGACCATATTTGACCTTTGACCCATTGCCACATGCCCCTCCGAACTTCATCCCACGTCTACTTGGTTGACATCTATGGGTGCACAGTGGGAACCGATACTTGCCAGATCATAAAAGATATCATGTTACAAGGCTAAACAAATGCCTATTTTTGACCAAATTTGACCCTATTTTGACCCATATTTGAAATTGACCTATGTCACATGACCCACTTTAATTCCCAGACAAACGCCTACTTGGTGAATCTATGTTGTGAGGATGGGACACCCACAATTGCTTAGATCCAGAGATATTGCTTGGGACGCATATACACGCACACACGCACACACACACGGAACGCAGGGCATTTCTTAGTCCCCCTTTGCCAACTACAGTTGGCGGGGGACCAAAAAAATGGCAAATCTGAATTCTGAAAAAAAACACAAAGAGTTGTCTTACTGTATAAACTGAGGACAATCAGGTCATCACCAAGACATAGTTCAGTGGGTTGTACTTGTACAACAGTGACATAAACTGACCTTGTTTAATCTGGGTATCATATATTCATACCCAAACAAAAACAGGGGGTGTACTTGCTACCTGTATTGGTGATAAAGCTACTGAAAGTGCCAGGAGAATTGAGATTTTGTAAGCTCATAGTGATAAAAAGAAGTAAAAATTATGTCTACTGTATAAAACAAAGGATATTTCACATTGACTTTTTTTATAATTGACCAGCGTATGGTCTCATTCCTCACTATTACAATGTAATGTAGAGCATCTGTCTCACCAATATGCCATGGCAGAACATTTAGAAGAATCTACAGTACAGATTTGTGACATACACACACAAAAGATAGGGGACAAGTATTAAGTTCGGGAAAGTTGAAATCAAAAAATATAAATACTTGCCCAATAAATTACTACAGATATTTTGCATAAACATGACATGCTACCCTGTAAGTTATAACAATTGCGATAGACAATTGCCGAGGCGCATCGCAATTGCGATGAGGCACAGGTCGGCTAGGATTTATTAAGGCTTGGAAGAGTTTGATGGACCTGAAAGGTGCAAACATGTCAGTTCCGATCATGACTAATGACGAAAAATAAGTCCATGAACTTAAGACAAGTGACTAGTCTCATAACGTGGGGTGATTTTCATTAATTGTTGTGTGTGACTTTATTTTGTACCTGTACTGATTCAAGGGTATTTCGTAATCTACAATCTCGTGCCCCCGATTTACCTTGAACACGTTGAGATTTTATATCAGTCTGAAAAGTTAGCCTTAGTACTCCATGGGTACCAAATCTTAAGTGCAAATTGGTCGTACTGTAAGAAATTTTCAATTTTGTATTTCTGTCTGTAAACGGACAGAAAATTACAGCACAGTGGCCTATGGGACCGTGGGCACACAAGGCATTTAAAATGCTTCATGACACAAACCGCAAGCTCAGGATCAACTCAATGTGTTGAATACGCTTTTCTCAAGGATATCTAGTGAAACATTATAAATCAGAGATTGGATCACAAAACTCACCTTTAAGAAAGATAATAAAAAATGCCTTCTACCACCTAGGCATTGATATTATTGTCTACATTTGATGGTCTGTAATCTGTAGTTACTGTTGGACCCCCTCTCAAATTTTGACTTTTCATATTTTTTCGGCAAATCTATCCCCAAATAAGGAATAAAGGCATAGGCATCTATTTAATATCATATTGCGTTTCAAAAAATGCCATACTTTTTGCAAAATTGGCAAAACACTGCAAAATCTAAATCTGTTCAAGTGTTTAATTAAAAGTGTGTGTGCATGTGTGTGCAAGTGTGTATGTATGGCATGCATTGCTTGAGTGCATGCGTGTGTGTAAGTGCAAGCATTTGATCTACCCACAATAAGCACTATAATTTAGGAAGCCAAATCTAAAGGACAGTGAATACACCAGTATGTAAAAGCTTGTATTAAAGGCATGTTCCGGATCGTCTTTGGGAACCCCGATTTACCCGGAAGATGTATCGATTTGTATCAGATGAAAGACCTTGATTTTGATCATTGTCGTCCTGAAATTGGAGCCTCAAATCCATTTCATTTACAAGATATAAACAAAAAAACCGACAAATTAATTGTTAACCATCAACAGTGAAGCACAGTATTGACAGGGCTTTGCACTGTGCATTAGGCTTCTCCCATCACAACCGCAAGTTGTTTCCACAGTACTTGATTGAGGCGTATGGCAAGTGCCAAGGCTCTCATATCAAGTAGAGAAACAATAGACATAAATCGGAACAAGCTCCTTTAAATTGCCATTACTATTGACTGTTCCCCTTAATTCATCAACATTCTGTTACCCTAACACCAAACCTAACCCTGACCATTTAATAAATATATGTAAATAATATTCCATGATATGTCCAAGAAGGCAGTAGTTTCTATTCAATATACAACTAAACCATACATCAAAGTCAACCACTCTACCAAATACATAGAACATACATATGCAAATGCAGAAACCTCATTCCCAAATACAAAATAAGCAAACAATTAATATTCTCCACACATAATTGTCTTAAAACAAATATATAGAAACTTGGAGAAACTGGCAAACAATGAATCAAGACGAAAAATACACGGGTCTTGAACCCGGTCTCTCCTGTCAATAGGCATGAGCATTTACCACTGGACCACAGATGACCACAAATTGTATTTAGGAAGAAGACATAATGCTCGTTTCTCTGGACCACATAAAACACATGTGGGACAGTCCTTAATATTCGTTCAAATTTGATGTTCAAATTCCAATTTGACCTCATGATATTTTTACTCGCACACTCGCAGGGCATTCAATATTTGCATAGCATTTCAGGCACAGGACAGTCTACCACTCTGCCAGAAAAACAACCATGCAATGAATGTGTTTACTGAAATATACCCTAATCTTGACTCCACAAACGGAAAAATTCTTTATATACTGAAAACGAGATACCTTTTAAGTCACTTAGAAAAAGAAATGGGCACTAAAGAGTAAAGTCAGTTTTGCCTGTAATATGCTGCGAAAAATTTGAATAAATAGTACCAAAATGTAAAACACCCGGAATAACTGTTACAATTTCAGTTGCTTAACTCACTGAGGTCCACTACCTTCTTTAAAGTATCTCTCCCTTCGTAGATATCTGTAAAAACTTTTAAGCTTTTCTACATGTCTCTGATTGGCTCTTCAGATGATATGATTAGCAATCAAATTGGACTGTGTGCATACCTAAAAAATGGGAAAATTGGGATATGCCTTTCAATCAAAGCAATGGAGGATGCCATGTGCTTTACAGACGCTGTTGTTGAGAGTTTTAGACCCTGAACTAGACTAGTGCTAGCTACTAAATCCTGATCATCGTCATCAAAATGATAAATTTGTGACTTTTTTAGTAAAGTAATTCAAGGCATAACAGCAGTTGTTACTTAGTAAACGTTGACAGATTGGCGCCAAGATCGCAATTAAACCTCCTTTTAAGACAGAGCTTAAGAAGGGCATTTAGAGATATTTGCATGGAATCAAATTTCTTATGTTTCATTCCTTTTGTTTTTAGGAATGGTTTCTTTGTTGTTCGCGTAGTGATTCCTCCAAAATAATAAAAACACAAATGCTAATCATATAATTAAAGCATTCCAAGGCAATCTTCATTCTTTTGTGTGGTATGGGTGTGGTGGGAATGCGCAATTCCAGCTTTTCCCTTTTTTCAAATTAAATTTTACGCATGAAATTCATGAAAACAACACACACGAGTATATCATAGAAATGACAGAGCAACAGCCATGAAATCAAGAAAAATCATGCAGTCTTATTACTTAATTGAGCTAGACGATCTTGCTCAATTAAATAGTTTGTATTAACAACATAAAATACAGAAAGACATATTGCAAATTGGGCTGTTTAAATGGGCCATTTCAGATATGCTAATCAATTACGACAGTGCCTGCAATATTAAGTCTGTTGTCACATGAATCCATTTGCCATTCACATGGTTTCGCTTAAATCTGTTAATGATGCTTAAATTTCTTCGAACAAAATGGAAGCTTGATCTGAAACACTTAAGACAAAAGAAATTGCAATATAGGAAAATAAGATAAAACAATGGGTAAACGAAAAATATTTTTTGCCTGTACATTCCGGTCAAAGAATTCTCCCACCACTACAGTAATTCTCACAATATTAAGGGTACATGCTCACGTAACAACTCTTTCCTATGAAACATGTTTAGCTGAAATTGTTCAATGATGATGTCACTTTCTTCCTGGAAACGGGATCTCATCTGTAACACTTAATTAAGCATTTGACATGAAGAAAGCATTGTAGGGGGAAACTACAAATAAAAATAGAAACAAAATATTTTGCCTTGCAACTCCTGGTAAAAAAACTCCCCCTTATTAGGCTCCTGACTATGCATGATGTTTTTTAAAATTGACTTATTTACCATAGTCTGTTTAGCTGCAATTTGTTCAATGATGATGTACAAATTCTTCCTGGAAACGGGATCTCATCTGTAACACTTAATTAAGCCATATTGACAATTTGAAGAAATTGCAGGGTAGGGGGAAAAAAATACATAAAATAGAACAAAAATATTTTGCCTTTGAAACTCTGGTAAAAAATATCCCCCTATTAGGCTCCTGAATATGCATGATGATTTTAAACTGTGGGGAAACTTATTTACATTTAGTCTATTCACAAAGCCAGCAAAACAAAAATATTATAAAAAAAATATGTGGAATCATTGATAAATTTATTATAAGCTTGCAAGATATAAGTTGTACTCTTTTTTAAATTTAATTTGTATACAGCTACAGATAAGTCAGAATACCATTTCTCCATGGTTCATTTGAAATGGGACTTTAAATTAGGGATTCAAACATGTTACAGAGTGGTTCATCACAAATCAACAACGATGCATCCATGCGTCCACGTATTTTTATCCCGCGAGGGCGGCTAAAGCCGCCCGAGCGGGATAAATATACGCGGACGCATGGGATGCAAAGTTGTTGATTTGTGATGAACCACTCTGTAACATGTTTGAATCCCTTTCAACAACGAAAATCTTTATGAAAACTTATGAAAAATATTGTGTATAGAGGAACAAAATTATTCTCACTTCTAACACTAAAATGCTCCCAGTTCGACAAAAGCTTTCTTAGACTAATATTTTAGAAAAATCTAAAGCAAAACGATAGTTTTGGTTTGTTTGTTGCATTGCAGTTTGCACCTGGTGTACTTGCGCATACTCAGAGTTCTAAATGTGACGAACAGCGCGTCGACTTAAGCGTACCGCGTAAACGCACTTCCGTGAACACTGCGCCGGGCGTGACGCGCTAATTTGCATACCAACTGTGGGTTGATAATGAATCAACAACGGTACGCTCCTGTACAAGGAGATACGGTGAGTTGTTGAATGAACAATGAAAGCTTGCATTCCTTATTCTGTGTGTTTGGTAGTGTGTTTGAATGTTGCAACATGGCACTGTTTAAATGTTGAATCAGAGATTTTGAAATACATTTTTTGTGTAGTAATTAAAAATAGGCAACTAAAACTGAATTGGATTTTTCATTTTCATGCAGTAAACATTTAAAAATTCTGGATCTGGAATTTTATAACAAAGTTGTGATTTTCAATACAAAGGACTTTGATTTGAACTTAATTATTTCACACAGTGATTAGTATAGGGACAAGCATTATGTATGCAAAAACATGATTTGTTTAAAAATTGAAGGTGCCCTCCTCGGGAAATCTCTGATTCAGCCTTTAAGCTGCTGCCTCTAAGTTACATTGTATTTGTCTGGTAATTAATTATTTACAAGTCTCTAACAATTCAGCCTATAGACCACAATTTGAGATTAAATAAACTTGAATTATTATCATGTACAGTTGCCACCAGAAGTGGAATACCATGCATTTACTTGTGACTACCTCCACAAGTATTCTGCTGCCAACAGCCTTAGAGATAAAACTTTGGCCCATAGAGGGCGCCAAACAATCCACTTTCACATTCCACTTACTGGTCAGACACTTTACCATTAAACTAACTTGTCAGATTGAGATGGGTAAAAATCAACTCTTCCCCCTCTGAAAGTAATTAAGATTCATATAATTTGACTGGGTTTTTTTTTTCAAATTATATTGAGAAAACACAGAATGGGTTGTGTGTACTGAAGATAAGTTATCTTAAGGTCATTATTCAATGTGAATGGACTGCATTTATATCATAAAAGGACATCTTATCTACTTTTCTGTGGTACATATTATTTTGTTGTTCCACATTGGTTGTTTGAATTTCTTTGCTAAGTACGAGCAGGCTCATTGTGTCTTGTTCAATCTGTATTTCTGATCATAATTTTAAACAGTTGTTAATTTAATTACAAATCTCTTTAAATTGTAAAACAATAATTTTATGAAGCACAGAGAAACTGGCGAGCACAGAATTAAATAAAGACGAAAAATACAAGGTCTTGAACCCGGACCTCTCGCTATCTAGGCGTGAGAATTACCACTGGAACACAGAGGACTGTGTTGATGTGGATACCAGAGAAACGAGCGCTAATGTATTTCATTCTTTATTACTTTCAAGTTACTTTCTCGGGTTGTATCATTTACTTGATCCTCACGTGCATTGAATTGAGTTTCCCATCATCATAGATTCTTTTAGAATCATGCATCATAGGCCCACCCTTCTGAAATAAACTAATAAGCTAAGTGAACAATATCACAAGGGCAAACCTTCATAAAATCTTTCATATAAAATTATCTCCTTTTCTCTTATTACCTTAGTTTTGATATGAGGAAAAAGATTACCATACAGTTAAAATAGAAAAATATTCTTAGAAGTGCCGTTACCCTGTAGAACAGTCATGTTGAATAACTTGACAGAATATTTGATTAGCAGGGTGTAGTGAACTATTACAACTTCATTCACTGACCAAAATTAAAAAGCCTCTACTAGAAAGAGCTTGTATCACACACATAACATAAAAATAACAACTGTTTCAGAAAATAACTGATTATGAGTTTATTGTTACCTGCCCGCATCGCTTTTTGGAGACCTAAAACAAACCTGCATCCAAAATTCAAGAGTGCAAATTTCATTATTTTTAAAATTATGTAGTTTCTATTTTAGCAATGAAACATGTGTTTGTTTGTAAACCATATTTTGAAACATTGAAGCGAAACCAGGCTTTTTTTCTGGAGCCCTACCTTCGTGAATTTCTTCTGGTACATGTATCTCCAATTTTGCAAACATTTTTTTAATTTTTTTAATTTTTTTAATTTTTTTAAAAAAATGGAAAAGTCACCTCATCAACCAGGGAAAAAAACGTAATGATAAACTCGGAAATGACTTCATGGGCTTACCAGTGTTATCATTGGTAGACAAAAGAAAGGGCAACGAGAGATTTCAAGTCATCCATATTTTCTGTGATATATAGTGATTTCAAATAGATTAGACACTCAACTCAGTAGATCCCTACCTTTTATTTGGCTACAGAAATAACCTAAAATGAAAACAAAAGGTGATTTGTACATATATGCTTACATTTCAATAGAAAACATAGCTAGGCTGATTTCCTATTTGCTCCTATAGGAAATTAGAAATTTCACAATTTTTGTACCAAAGAAACAGTTCTCAGCTCAATCCTTTCAGATGGGGATATTTTTTATAGCAAGCTTTACACCAATGCAAAAATAAGAATTTTCACATTTTAGGGACACCTGTAAATTGAAATCTCTCATTGCACCTTTAACCTTACAAACAACTGCAAATGAACACAATTTGGCATTCAATATTTCAAAAACTTACAAACTACAATAGCAAGAAGATTCAAAGAGTAATTACTACCCAGAATATTGTAATTTAAAGAATATGTTTTAGGACATAACTTATTTAAAAAAAACATTTGGCAATTTGGATTATATATTGTAGGAAAAGGTCTCCAACTCTCTTCAATCCCTCTCATATGGCACAAAAATATTGTGTGTTTGTTTGCCATAACCTGACTGAACCTAATTTGTTTAAAGGTAAAAAAGAAAACCTTTGGGCTGATAAAAGCACCCACATTTTGAAAGTTGGGTGTTTTTGGAGAAAAAAATTGAGAAAATACACCCCAAATCACACATTTTGGGTGTGTTTTGAATCACAAGAAAAAAAAACCAACTATCAACATAAAAATCTTCAGTCCATTAATACACCAACCGACTGTTTATTTTTCTGCAACCATTTATATTTTTTCATCTTGCTACCATTTATTTATATTTTCATGCCTTATAAGACATATTTATTCTAACAGTCAAACCCATATGTATATACATCTTCATTGCAAAAAACAAATAATAAATCCAACCTACTGCCCCTAATATTTTTGGTCCATTACAGCAAACAAACAATTTAAAGGTGCATTTCGTGATTCCAGCACCTTGTGTCTTATTCATTGTTCACTAGATATCCTTGAGAAAAGCTTATTCACAACTTTTTAGGTGATCCTGACTTTGCGGTTTGTGTTATGAGCAAATGCTCGTTTCCCACGGTCCCATAGGCCACTGTGCTATAATTTGTCCGTTTACGGACAGAAAATACAAAATTGTGAATTTCTTACACACATGATCGAATTTGCACGTAAGATTTGGCACCCATGGATTACTAATGTGAAGGGTTCAGATGATATGAAAATTTCAACTGTTTTGAGGTAAGTCGGGGGACGAGGCTGTGGATCACGAAATGCCCCTTTAATTTTCAATGCCTATGCAAGGTGTGTAGGCTTACCAAAAAGTGCAGCTCAGCTGGTTACTTACCCTGTAACTCTCTATTACGTAATATTCCAACAAAATAAAAAAAAAAGGCCAGATTTGTGAATTCTATCAAATATCAATCTATACCACTTCAAGAAGGAATTACATAATGAAGTGGTATGGAATGCCTTGTACCTGGCGAGTACATCTCTTGCTCTCTTCATCGCCTCCTTGGGCACGTGTCAAGGCCTCGTTTCTTGCACTCGTCATACCTCCATTGCTCCTGCTCAATCTGGCGACACATGATAAAGGCAAGGATCATGCCACCGAGCTGTATGATACAGAATAAAGTAAAATAATGAACGAAATGTGAAAAATCTTCAGAAATTCATATCTGCTATATGCAAGGTAGCATGATGCTTGTACTTGCACAGGTAACTTGACATTGTGTCTATGCTGGTGTTAACCACTGACCTCTACACATGGATAGCGGGCCAGGGCTCTGACAGTGCTGTTTTGCTGGTTCCTATCACGGATTTCTCTCCCATTCACTAGACACAGGATATCGGAGCCTCATGCCACAACGCATCAATCGGCAAGGACGGTCGACCCTGTAGCAAGAAAAGGCGGCGCTGACAAATTGCCAGCACCGCCTTCTCACCAGCACCGCCTTCTCAGAGATCGTGATTCACGCATAATCGAATATGAGTATCAAATCCAATCAGATCAGAAGTGTTTTATTACCTATATCAAAACATGCAATAAGAAAATAAGCTACGCCTCAACGATGAAATTAAGAGCTAAGAAACAGATGCCCTATTTTAAAATGGCTGCGCCCATCATGAATGCGCGTTTGGGAAAGGTGCCCCTTCCGTTTATTCTATATTCCTTGGCGGGCTGGCGCACCGTTGAATAGTCGCCGATTGAAACCACAGGAAGTTGCATTTTGCCCTTCTTAATATGGCTTCACTTTATTGTCAAAGTTAAAGGAATTTTGTATAAAAATAGAACATCTATGTGGAATATGTGCACCAGCAGGTGTATGCATCATTTCCCACCATATTGTGAAGGACAAAACGCAACTTCCTGTTGTTTCAATCGGTGACTCAGACCTGCTATCCATGTGTAGAGGTCAGTGGTGTTAACATATTTGAGGTCAAAGGTCATTAAAGGGCACTACTGGTGTAATTGCAAAGGTCTTTAAGGGGCGACTATCGGCAGGATACGTGTCCTTACAAGGATACAGTCATATCTAGTTCAAATTGTGTCTTCTATAGGTAAGGAATTCACTCAACTTTAACATCCAAACTCACACCACTCATGAACAAACTGTTTTTAATGCAATGTTTTTTTCATCAGTGATTCTATATTTTCCCAGATAAAAATACGCTAAGCCATGCCACCTCTTGGAGAAGAAAACTGCTTATGCAGTGGTGTTTTGTACCTGAGTTTGTGATTTGAACTGAAACTTGACCTTGTATTGTGAGAAATTTAACTACAACCTGCTTTTACTTCTGACATAAATCGTAAGTTTGAAGTCTCAATATTTGATTTATGCAGTTCTAAGCAGGGGGGTTATGTCCATTTTTTTGTAAATTACTTGGCGTAATATAAACAACACAGACATAGCAGAGCAAGAGCCGAATTCCGTACACCTGTCAATCAAGTACTTCATTCATCATGGCCGTTGTCACATGTGGTACTTATTTAGGGAAATCAAGGATTTGTGTGTCAGTGGTGTGATCCAAACTCTAGGGCTGGTATTCTGCAAGGGAGTCTAAATTTAGACCTGGGTTTAAACCAGAGTTAGTCCTACATGAGTGGACCTTTTTTCCTTCCAACATACTCTAAAAAGGTGCTGTAATGGGTGAGAAAATTCCTCATGGATGGCTGGAATGGACCATCCATGAGAAATTTTCTCACCTGTTACATTCAACTTTCACGGTATTTTGAAAGGAAAAAGGTCCACTCAATTAGGACTAACCCTGGTTTTAAACCCAGGTCTAAAGTTAGACTCCCTTTAAGAATACAAGCCTAAAGGATGGTTCACATACACTCACCATTTCCAGTGAGGACATGGACACATTACTATGGACACTATTCAGGCGCGGATCCAGGGAGGGGCGGAAGGGGCTCGTGCCTCCTGGTAATTCTGCAAATTCTTGCAAAATCAGCCCATTTTGGACAAGTTACAGCCTTTAAGCCCCCGGTAATTTTGACGTTTTTCAAATCCTGGATCCGCCCCTGCTATCTGTAGCACCCATTGACTCACCTGTATTGCCGCTATACCAAACACTGTTATGCCCACAATGTAACTCTTTTGGTTGATTTTAACAAGCAGCTGATCAATGCAACCTGTGATGTAAATATCAGCTGATGCTTCCACACTCTGAAATAAGGAAAGCAAGGTAAGTATCTTAAGTTTCCTAAATTACTATTATTATTAAGACAAAATGCATGTTAGGAGGTCACAATGGGCAATGTATTTTAAAATAAAATTTATAATTAATTACATGCAATTTGATTTCAAATGAAGCGGGTTGGGGGTGAAAATTGATCAACTTAAAAGAAGTCTGAAATTATAAAAACAGCCATGTACACATACCACAAAAAACATTTTTTGCTGAGCTTAGCACGCCAAATACATTGTGAAAATTGTATATTTTAATAGAAATGTGTATTGGGCACTACTATCTTTTTAACAAACGTTATGATTAGCATAATTACATGATCTATTCATTTAATTAACCATTTAAAATACGACTGGCTAAAATGATTTCACTTCAAAGACACACAATCAGTTGATCCCACCCGAACGGGTCAAAATATTGAAATTTGTCTAACAGGAATAGCTAAAGTGACATGAGGAGATTTTTTGAGGATACAAATTTCTCTCAAATGCACTTGATTGGATTGTAGACCACCTACCGGAAAGTTTTGAAGGTTGATTGGACAAAACAAGCACGAAGAAAAAAAAACCGCAAACCTTGTTTGAACTTGCCTCTGACTATCGTATAATTGTACCCATGAACACCGTGGTTTGATTTCTGTCGTGCACGAGGGGTGGGGCAAAGTACTAATATAAATCTTAGACATTAAAGACGGCGTATTCGGTATTCACTTCAGGTGTGGTCTAATACATGGGAACGCATTCCAATATGCAATAAACCAGGGTTCGAAAAAAAATTGGGGGCGCTTCTTTCTGGAAATCTCATGTCTCTTTAAGTGAGATACGTCTATAAAATTCTCATAAGCTATTTTTGTCAACTGAAAAGATTGCTAGAAAAACTAAGAAACAGGCAGTATTCAAAGATATTATCCCAATCAATTAAAATTCTCACAAGCTTTTTTTTTCACTGAAATTGATAGAAAACTAAGAAACAGCAGTATTCAAAGATATGAATCCCCATTCATTTACTCGTTGCATTTAAGTGTCTGTACGGATACTAATGACTAAAATATCCGATTTTGTCCTTATTAAGGCTGCTTTTGGGCCTATCACTTGTAGGTATGTTAGGATACTTTACTTGTTCGGGTGCAATTTCGTTGTAACTTGCGGATCATGTTTGATTCTCGCAGTAATTTGGCGAGAATCAATTGATTCAGACCTACTTCGGTAAGATTGAATATATTATAGGTAAATTTATCCCTGCTAATTATCCTGTTTGCAAACGTATCAGTTATTACCACTATTTAACTGTGAAATCTAAATAATAAAGGCAGAGTAAATCTTAACAATTGTTTTAAAAACCATATAATTTGGAGCTGGAAATTTTTTAATTAGGCCTAACTGTGCTTCGAAATATGACACTACTGAGGCATCGACGCCCACTACAAGTTAACTACTTGCCGAAGAAGAGACACCAATATCAACTACAAGTATGATTCCACGTTTGAGTTCTTTTACTCACATAAATTAGTGTTAAATTAAAAAAGTCCATCTCTTCAGATCTAGAGTCTCAAGTTCTTAGTACAGGAACCTTTACGTCGTTTTTGACATTGGTGGTCGGCACACGTAAATGCAATACTGCATGAAACTCCGTATCAATCAAGCACTGTTTAGTATGGACTTGTCGACGCAGTGCTGCGTCGAAAGTCAATTACACTAAGAACAATAACCCTAATGGCCGCAGTATTTATCATTCACCTACTTGTACTTGTTATTTAATCTCCTTCACATTCCTGTTGCTTTAGACTTTGGATTGAAAAATAGTAGTCTGTATTTTGGAGAAATTCTTGTCTCTGTGTCTTTGTCGGGATTCGTGCTACACGATTTGACTTATGTATTGTCATACTAGCCTGAGGGTGATTCGTAAATGTGAAATCAAAGTTGATAATGACTCGTCTTACATGCCCAATTTCAGTTACTCCGTTGTACTACAGAGTTCTCATACATGGCATCGCATAGACTCTAAAAGTCAACTGCAGAAGCGACTGGGAGACAATTACTCAATATTATAAGGCTTGGGATTCTGATTTCATGTTTCTTTAATATTTGGTACTTACTTGGATGCACTCAGTTGAAAAAAAAAATCAAGATCGGATTGCATTTAATAGCACAAAAATGCACAATTTCCGAGTTCTGCAGCCTTGCAAGCCTGCCGCTTCGCACAGTTGCCAAACTCTCTCATTTGCTGTCCAAAAAACACAAAATTAAAATGTTGAAGGAACATTTCAGCCATCCCACAGTTATTGAACAGTCTCACCTTCAAATTTTAGCATTTCCTCAAGAAATTTTTCCATAGCGCTACAGAACCGTCGTACTAGTCTACTCCCACATTCACTGTTACATTTGCAGACTGAAACGGTAAACACTGAGGCAAAGCATTTACCACATACCTCTATATATTACCTTGGAATTGCGGATACAAATTTGTTATTTTGTGTACAAACTAATGGAACAATAGACAAAAGGTTATTTGAGAAATTAATATTTTTATATTGCATTATGTTAGTAGTTTTAGAATTTATTTTGCCGTTTTTAGAATTTTTTGCCGTTTTTTTAAAATAAAAACCCTGCATTTATATGGTACACTAGGGCACATGGTGTAAACACATGGCTTTGCGTGCATGGTATTGTATTGGGGTCAGGTCAATTTTAATTGATTTGCGTTAAAACCAGGACGTGTTGCTCGACGATTTGTCTAAGGACTTTTGTCATGCTAAAGCCATAGACGTTCCCTTAAATATTTTGTTTGTTTGACAATAAAATCAACGTATTCATGGTTCTTTGAAGAAAAAAAATCATTGGTTGGATTCTCCTATTTTCATATAATCGGTAGGCAAAGCATTATTTTTTTTCTTGAATGATTTTTTTCCTCTTGACACTGAATTTCTTGACGCAAATCAACTCTGATTCGCGTGTGAAACATTCGGGCGCGAATCTTTGCGCGAAACGATCCGGAATCGCGTCGAAATTGCAGCCCTGTTGTTACAAACATGACACAATCTGATTTTTGATGATTTTTTCGATTTACTGATTTAGCCATCCTGATATTGCCTTATCTTTTTCAGGGAACCTTCATTTTACAGTATCATCGATTGGCTCAATAAATGATCAACATTGTTATTGTAGCCATAAAAACAAGTATTCTCAGTATGAAACATGCAAGTGAAGTTTCTTACAGATAATCCTGCTTTTCCCTTGCCACATTGTGTGTTGATAATCGTATCATCTGTCCTTGTCCTTCCGACAACATGAATACGGCACTCCGCATTTGTCTACACTAGGGTGTTTTCGCGCAGGAAAGTACCTGTTCAGATTCCAATCCTTGTAACCCTTGTCACCACCACTACATTCCCAAATGTGGGAAAATAGAAATGGGTCATATTTTGCAGGAATGAGTTGAAAAATATGAGATTTCCTAGGGATACTAAGATGTCACCAGGGGGTAGACATGCCATCATACTAGCAACCAGACATGAATTTCAAATCGGCAAAACATATCCGGCTACACCAGCGTGACCGAGTGCTAATCTTTTCAAAGACTTAAACTGTAGGAGGGCGCTCTTAGCATATCGGACGGTTAAAGACCAAAAGACTTGACTAGAGGCTATCGGTCACGAATATTTAAATCTAAATGACCATTATTGGAAATTGAACACTGTTTTGCAGCAGGCTTAATCCACTAATTCTGACAGATTTTGAAGTCAATAATTTATCTAATATTATCATGGATATTATGAAGAATTATGAACGAAGGTTTAAGAGATGATTTTTGTAATGTCACTGGGACCGAGACTGCACTATTAGAAATGCACATAAGAATTTCATAAATTACAGTTTGGAAATCCCAAATTAAGCAGGTCATGTCATGGCGCTCCCCCTGGGTTTCACATACACAAAAATAAGAATTTGCCTACCTCTCTCTGTGTTGAAATCAATGAGGTTAGTAAGATCCCCATCCAGCCTGTAGTCCATTATAGCACTCTCAACAACATTGTCAACCGCATCGTAGAACTTCAAAACAGAACAAAGAATAATGACACATAAAGAACACCTATAAATATGAAAAAAATGTGGCAGGGGCAAAGGCCATGTAGGTGGAAGAACCTACATGTACAGATCCTATTTCTGTAATTCCTGTGGTTATGAAATTGCTGAAGATTAGTTCATGACCAATTTTATAAGTCTTACTGAACAAAATCTATTGTCAAATGAACAGTCTGGCTTCAGGCCCAAGTATTCAACACTTACTACCCTTCTTGAGGTCTCTGACTACATTTTTAACAACATTGATGCAGGCCATCTTGTAGGAGCAGTATTTCTTGATCTCAAGAAGGCTTTTGATCTGTATGCCATCCAATTCTTCTTAATAAAATAAG
Source organism: Ophioderma brevispina (assembly GCA_023653785.1). Lineage (NCBI taxonomy): Eukaryota > Metazoa > Echinodermata > Ophiuroidea > Amphilepidida > Ophiodermatidae > Ophioderma > Ophioderma brevispina. The sequence goes on from JAMKCH010008053.1 coordinate 23,751, forward strand.
TAGTGCTGGACTAATGGGCTTGGTTTTAGGCTTGGAGCTAGAACTGGTTCAAATCATATCTATCTAACAGAAAACAGGTAACAAAAATAGGTGACACTTTCTCGGAAATGGCTGATGTGAATTGGAGTTCCACAAGGATCAATCCAAGGCCCTCTTCTATTCACATTGTATATTGACAGTCTGTCTTCAAGCTGTGTTAATACTGGTAAGATCAATCTATATGCGGATGATACTGCTTTGTTTTATGCAGGTAAACATGTGGATGAAATTAATACTTGTCTCAACACAGACCTGACAACATTGCAATGTGGATGGAAGAGAGCAAAAATTGAACCTAATAGTAATCTAAAAAAAAAGGCTATGCTTTTTGGAACCAATCAAAAACTTGCTATTAAACCCCAACATTGAGTTTATGCATCAAAAACACCCCGTTAGAAACTGTTCAAAGCTTTAAATATCTTGGCCTGCATTTTGATCCTACATTATCATGGAATTATCATATCAATCACATTACAACCACAACTTCAAAATATATTGGTCTTTTCCACAGAATTAAGAAGTATCTTTCAGTTGAAAGCCTTACTATTCTCCATAAATCCTTGGTGCTACCAAAGCTTGATTATTGTGATGCTGTTTAGGGTAACTGCAATAAGACTCTGCAGGATAGGATCGAACGCCTGCAAATTCGATCGGCCAGGGCTATATTACGGGTTCCTGTGAAACAAGATCAAGCTATCTACGTGATAAAATGGGATGGGAACCCTTAGTGAAGCGAAGGCAATACCATCTTGCCCTCGCTGTCTACAAATGATAGCAGGGCTGGCCCCTGCTAATTTGTGCAATAAATTTCCACTTGTCAAGAATTCCCATTCCATAGGAACCCGTTCTAGCACTTACGGTAAAATCAAATTACTAAGCCGGCCCTCGAATTTGGTAACGCGATTTGTTTCCAATACAGGGGATCAACATTGGAATAATCTACGCCAATCATTTTTACGGCCCATACCAATTTCTGTTTCAGATTTCAAAGTCAAATACCACACATTAATATAGCTTATAAATTCATGTGTATGAGAAATTGTAATCATTTTTGTAGTATTGATAATTTCAACCTAATGAAATGATTGATATCTTATTTTAATCTGGACGATTTTGTATATTTTCTATGTATGTTCATTAATTTTATAAAAAATTGTATTTTCTTCGTATTTTTAGAATGAAATCCTGGCATTTTGGATGGATAATTATTGTAATAAGTTTGTTGTTTATTGTATTTTAAAGATTTGTAATTTAAGTTGCATAATTTGTGTATGTTTAATACTTTAATTTAAGAAATTCTAATATTGTAATGTTTTATATCGGTTGCTGGGCCATAGAAGAACATAGGAATACTAAGTTTCCTCTGAATATGGACCCGTAGAATAAATAAACAACAACAAACAATCCTATGGCAAAACCCAGATTCTCCGTGTGTAATAAACAATGGCCCCCACTCTTATAGAGAAAATTAGTCACATGTCAGCAGTTCTTATTATATTACCTATTTAACACTGTATTGATTGCAGGAAGAGTCAAATTATCTCTAAAGGTCATCAACTAAAAGGTTATTACTACTGTAATTTGTTACTCATTTTGCTCCTTTCCCCAGAATCTGATTCATGAGTATGCCACCTGGTGTAATAGCAACCCAAGTACATGCACTCGGATCAGATCACAGGGTTGACATAAGTGATATGTATCATTGGAATAGGATGTTAGTGGATGTGAACCGTGCCTTGGAGCTGATGCTGTGCGCTGTCCACTTACCTCACTACTGTAGACAAAAGCCAAGATACCTGCCACTATTTCAAGAATGACATCAACAATAAACATGTATAACTGTAGAAGAAAATATAAGAATAGAATGTGAAGAAATAAAGGTTCCAGAGTTTTAGATTTTTTGTGACGAGATGACGAAGCACTGTAATATTATGCTTACCTCCACTATTTTCAGGTAGTGGGGAATGTGCGGCCAATTCCCGCCTATTTTTTATTAAACTGGTGGTTATCTCCTAAAGTAGGTTCTGGGGAAGTGAGATTTGAGAAATTTGGCAGGCTTGTAGTAGGGAAATTTTAAAATTTAGCTTCTGAGGAAAACATTTTCTCAAAAGGGTACCTTAATACCTGAAGATATGCTTCAACTTGGGGTCTTAGGATTGCTGGAGACTGAACAGTGCTAAGGCATACATCCCGTACACTTCCCTATGTCAGTTCCCCCTCCCAGGTTGTAACCACTTCACACATATATATCCTTCATAATTAAAAGTCTTAAGCTCAAATTATAAGGTTGGTAAGGATAATTGACACAAAATGCATATGCTAAGCAACTACAATGAGTACAACCATATGATAATTGAATGTTGTATTCTTAAGGCTGACTCAGAGAATTCAAATATATATTTTTGTGGTAGTAATTAAAATAGTCATCTAAAACTAAGGCTAGTCACCTAGAATGTTTAATTCTAAAGTTAGAGATGAATCAGAGTTTTCTGTTTTCATGCAGTAACATTTATGTCACGTATAACAGTTCCATAGGAGACTGTTATATAACAAAAATTCGGATCCGGCGAATTTTATAACAAAACTGATTTTCCATATGAAGGACTTCGATTTTGAGCTTAATTTCACACAGTGATTAGTATATGGATAAGTATTATGTAGATTCAAAAAACACGATTTGTTTTCAGAATGGATGCGCCCTCATCGGGAAATCTCTGAGTCCGGCCTGTTACACTCCTGTACATTCTGGAGATGGTAATGCCCACACCACATTTAAATCTGTCCACTTACAAGGCCATAACTTTAAATAGCAATTTTGTCTCAAGACACCCAAGGTGCCCAGTAAAAGTCGCTATGAAAGCTACACTTCTGACTTCATACATATACGTACAAAGGTGAGTAGATAGCAATTTTGTCTCAAGACACCCAAGGTGCCCAGTAAAAGTCGCTATGAAAGCTACAGTTCCGACGACAACCATTACAATGGCTGGTCTGTGAAGAAGTCTACATAAGATGTGATTTGGTAGTGTTGTGCCTCTACCTAGCCCATATTCCTACTCCTAAAACGAACAGTGATACCAACTGTAAATAAACAAACATAAAATATTAAAGTTTTGATTCTTGGAATACAGATTATGAATTATGAAGTAACGTCCCGCACTAACGCTTATCTATTCGTGCATCTAAAGCACTTTTTGATTGTTCCTTGGAAGAATAATATCTTTTTATTTATTTTTTTTTTATTTAGTCTTATTTAGCCTGGGTAGATATTCAGTGTTCAGATACTGTTTTCCAATGATGCCAGGGATCCAGGATGATTGGGAACAGTCATGGGTATTCACCCTACTCTTATCGACAAACGGCTGGCGATTACATATACAGGTGTGATTCTCCATGTATATGGGACCTACGACTTGACGTCCCCTCCGAAGAACGGGATATTCTCATGGTTGGTTTGCCCAAGTCCAATGAACCACAGGAAGATTGGAATTTTCAGTTTTCTTCAAAAGTTCCTTACTTTGATCAATCCATAATTAGGTACCCAATTATACCAGATACTGTAAGAATGGGGTATGGGTACACAGAGATAAGAGCATCTTTGTTGTTACTCATAGCGCCATCTCATGTTGTGTCCTGTAATGAGCCATCAGCCAACTGTACCATCATATGTGGTAGTTCCCAGGGGTTAAGAAACTAGTAAGTACTTGAGGTGACTAGGTAAGCAATAACCAACCATCTTTTCCTCAAGATGGGCAGAGAAATTTCAACATTTTCAATATCTCAACTAGAAATTTCACAGGCCTACCACTTACACATCTGGTGCTTTAATTAACAGTTTAAGCTATCTAGATGTGATAGTAAGGTAATTACCGTACTGATCCGAGTTATCAACCTTTTTTAAGCTTAAACAATTTTAAGTTTGGGGGTGGGATAATTCACGAATCTTGCATGAAGTCAGAGTTGAAAATGTCTTGACATACTCGCTACTGTACACAAACACATAACATGGCCAACTGGTTAGCATGGCATAATATGATCTTTAAATTTTCTGAATTTTCACAAAACTTAGGGGTGGGATTTTACTTGAGCAGGGGACTATACTTGGTCAGTACAGTACTTAACAAATACATTGTTTAAGTTTAGTAGTAGCAGTAAACCCAAAGTTTTAAATCTAGTTTTCTCCATGGAATGGGGGTGGCTGGATCACCTCACATTCACCACTGTGTGAGGATTTATTGGAGCAAATGATAATAAATGGTGCCCTTCGTGACATCATGTGCTGGATGGCTGCCTTAGCTCTCCAGAACCGACGGCCTTGTAGGTATCTTCTTTCTAGTTCTTTTGCTATCAGGTGTAACTAGCAACCCACTTCATCAGAATTTCTTAGAAACCCGATGGGGTGGCGGCTTAGCCGCCAACAACCCGACCCTGGGACAGGTAGTGCTGGTTACCAGGATACCAGTAGCAAGGCCCTCAAAGGAAAAACTGACCTGACATTGTGTGTTGGATTAATACATGTACTGAAGCTGACCTACTTCCTAGTTGACTGAAATATTGCATAATCTTTTGAGAGAGTGGAAGGAATAAATTATTCTTTAAAGTTAAATGACCTTGTGATGCCAAATAAAAACAAAGGCACTTTTAAATAATATATCTAGCAGCATTTGTAAAACATGCGAATTATGTCCGTAAGGAAAATGTTCGATATGTTCCTTATAAACAGACTTAATAGCGTATAATTATGTTTAAAAAACGAAGGTGTCAGGTAGCCGTATACGGCTACCTAACACCAGGGTTCGGTAGCCGTTACGTTAAAATAGCCCGGGAGTGTTTCAGTAGCCGTACGCACCATCCTTAAGGGCCATCGTACCAGTGAATCGTACTAATACACGATCATCCAGAAAGGCGCAAGCGGGGGACGAGGTGGTTTGGTCTTGGGCAATTCGACTTCAAAATAAGCAAGTTTTTCCTCTTTATGTAAAAACACTCTTGCATAGTTATTTAGATAACAACAACGACACAGATTAAATGAAATGGTTAAAGAATTTTTACCTACTCTTGTTCAAAGAATTGACTGGGCAACTCTATTTTGTAGAATAACAAAGTATTGCTTTGAAGTACTTGGTATCGCTCACACACGACCAAAAGGCCTGGGCGGCCTTTTAATTTGCATATCAAACACTGTCAATAGAGTGAATCGAGGGGTAGCTTGCTTTCATGCAAGTTTACCTAAATTTTGAAGTTATTTTACCTGAAAAATAATATTAAGCATATAAAATCTTAAGTTAAGCCGTTTTCATTTGGGGAACATCTAGGTAAATGTCGGATTACCTCATATGTGTTAAACTACAAATTGGACGGGCTTCGAAGAAGAAAAAACCACT
>JAMKCH010008054.1:0-52032 GCA_023653785.1 Ophioderma brevispina
CTAGTACAGTGGCCTATGGGACCATGGGAAACAACCAGTTGCTCATAACACAAACTGCAAGATCAGAATCAACTAAAATTTTGTGAATAAGCTTTTCTCGAGGATATCTAGTGAACCATGAATAAAACAGGTGCTAGAATCGTGAAATGCACCTTTAAAGGTCCAACAACAGATTTTTGAGGCACCCAAATATTGTGTCATAATAGTAATTTCCTATAGATTTCTTACCTTGAATTTGGCTTCAGAAATGTCTTAAAAGAGAGAAAAAAGGTGATTCTGATTTGCTTATATTTCAATAAAAAACATAGGCTGAATTCCGTATTTGCTCCAATACGAAATTAGAAATTTCACAATTTTTGTACCAAAGAAACATCTCAGCTTAATTCCTTTCAGATGGGCTTATTTTTCATGAAAAGCTTTAGATCAGGCCAAAAAATCAGTACTTTTGATTTTTTTATGGACACCTGATATGTGAAATCTCTTGTTGCACCTTTAAGTGCCAGTTTTTACAGATGGTCAGAATGGCATTTGGAGATTGAAAATTTTGTCCAAGTTGAGACTTCTGTGCACCACGCTTGTATGCATGCTTGTAAATGATTGCTGCCATTCTGTCATTGTGTTTGAAGATTTGGAATGTATATGGATAAGTCCATGCAAGATGTTGCTGATGTTAGTATAAAAAATAAATAAACATAGCTATTTAATCTTTAGGTGAAAACCCTGGGGAACACATGTCATGACAGTAGCAGGGTGGATTTTTCTGACCAGGAGTATATTTGTGTTTGCATATCGATTTGCACAATTTTCACAAAACACACACACAATAAACAGCTTATACAGTATGATATTTGTAGTGAATAAACAAAGTTGGTCACGCTTTGATAATTTGTCATGTAAAAATAGATGCAAGTTTAGTGTCACTTGACCTTGAACTTCCCATTGCATTGTTGTCATGCATGCCTTGCCAGAAGTTTAATTGCATAGCTAGGTTGGTAAGTGTGATTGTCAGCTTGGAAAGATACCATCCTGTATAAATATTGTCAGGTCATCAATGCCGCTTCCATTTAACACCACAGAAAGTAAAAACACAGAAGCTGGTGGGTTTATATACAAAGTTCATGCTGGTTAGAAGGTGAGGTGGTCCGGCTGGAGGACATCTGCCTCGGTGATGTCGGAGTGATGTCTGCCTTAGTGATGTCAAACCCTACAAAATCAAACAAGAAAGAAATCTTGCCATTTCTGTGCCGGTTATGCTGGCATCAGATGGATTCCAAATTTGACCACCTTTTTTGGTCAAACTTAATATTCCATTTTTTCTCTTATTTAGGAGTGTTACATTGTATCAACATAATTACCATTATTCTAATTGAGGGACATGGTCCAATAGCTAACAGCCTTGTCCCCAGAACCTCAGATTTACTGGAAATGTCCCAATTTTACACAGTACTCAGATATGGGGCTTATAAAATCATGTTTTTAGCGCTCACATCAAAACGGATTGAAATATCGATGTGAAAATTTACAGGTGGGGTTTTGGGATGAAGGCCCTTCTATCAAGATAAAAACTTAAAGTGTACTAACAGGCTAATTTTTAATTTAAGTATGTTTTAAAAGATGTCTTTGTGGTCTGAAAAAAATAATATCTACTGCAATATTGATTGCCTTATTAGCAGAATTAACTAATAGATGTTGCCCGTGGAGGTCGCCATGTTCGGCATTGGTGACGTCGCTCGGCATTGGTGACGTTGTATGACTTTGTAAGTTAATGGGTGACGTCGCTCGACATGTGACGTTGTATGACTTTGTAAGTAATAGATAAAAAAAACAGGTGTCTAAGGAATGTCTAGGGACTCCTGGTCGAAAATCGGATATTAGTGTGTCCAGTAGAAACGCAGTAACGATCGATTAAAAAACTGGAGCGGATTTCTTGAACAGATATAGCTGAAAAGGTTTGGGTTTGGCATTCCACTATCTTTAAAGACCACACTATGTACTATATACCATTATGATTTCAATTTTCTTGTGGGCCGGCAAAAGTGCAATCATACGGAAGATCATTATAGTTGATTCATTGAAAACGGTGCATTTCCAGAAAATTTGTGTTCTTTGGTTAATTAAGTCTTTTAAACAATGCTTTCTTGGAAACAAAACGTAATATTTGATCGGGGCCATTTGAGCTGGCATTGGGCATATATGGTTTGCCATGCTTTCCGTTTTTTCTATGAGATATTTGCTTCAAACACGAAAATAGGAGAAAATCAATGTCGAAACAAAACATCAAAAATTATTTTAAAAAATAAAAAAATTACTAGCAGCTTGAATCTTCCAAAATATAAGTTTTTGTTGTGAAAACATGGTAGAAATTAGGTAATGATGTTTTTCCTTGTATTTCACTTTATTTTTATATTTTGAAATAAAACATTATGTCCGGGAAAACCTTGTTTATTACGTTCCTTCACATAGCAGGTTCCTGTTATTAAACTTCTACTAAAGATATTGATTGTGTTTTATTTCAAGGTGAAACCTAATGCTGCGTGGAATCGTGTTTCTTCAGTTCCACAATTGAATATTAAAAAGTATAAGAAATGTAACTTTGTTAAAAAATGTGACCTTTTTAAGGAAGTGTATTACGGTATCCACATTTCTCAGCAACCAAAAACAAGCTATTTGAAATGATCAAGGTGGCATAGGATACTTAGTTTTCCGACCTCAAAAAATTATATAAACTTTCAATCAGATTACATCTTAGTCAATGGCGAGATGTGAAAAATGGTCCAAAAAGGTTTACACGTTATTGTGTATTATGTTATCGTTTATTACGTTGAATGCGTTAGTTAAACCTATCAACCATAATTTGGCCATAGAATGATATGATGTCAATAAATGTACCTTTAGAATAAATTAGTAAAAAGGATCTTAATACATGTTTGTGATAAAGTCTAAGTTTCAGGCAAATTTCAATACTCAAGGATAACGTAATAAACTAAAACAAATTGGGAGCATATTTGTTGAGTTCAATTAGCTACTCAAAACTTTAAACTTCTACAAATAAAAATTGTTCCAGCAACCTTGATAGTGTCATCAGTGGCCATATTTTGTTGATTTAAAATTTTGTAAGTTAATAAACCATATTCTTTTGCTGTACAAAAGTTTGTGTGCATACTGTGAAGAAAAGTAAGTGTTAAACGTAAGGGTTGTTGGCAATATGATTTTGACCGAATAGGTATTGACACTTAAATGTTTAAAACATAAAAACATACAATTTTGAGACAAATTTTTTTGGGGGCGTGTCTACTCAGCAATGCACGTTTCATGAAAATCGACCTAAAAAACGTTTTACTTTGATATCTATTAATATTGTGTCATTTTTCTGAAGAAAGACATCATTTGAAACAAAATGTATTGGTACAGTCTATTAGCCTGGCATTCGCTTTATACTGAACTCAGGGCCAACCCCCTTTAACATAAAATCAAATAGTTTGCAGCGGACCTTCAGATGATGCAAGTTGATATTAGTTTCCATCAATTTTTTCGCCAAAAAAACGTGAGAGAATTATCTTCATATTCATTATTATTTTTGTGACTTTCATTATTACAAAAATGCAACGGCCTAGAGTCACTGCTGTATACTATGAAATAACAAAATGGGTCCCACATGTTTTTATGTACCTTATATCATAGAAGGAATCTCTATCGGAGACACGAAAATCGCCACTGGACATTGTCCAGCACTCTCAGAGCACAGCTATTCATGAGTGGCAATGTCAAATCGTGGCCAGGTTAGGTTTTTATTTTGTTAACATTTCTTTCACAGAATTTAATATATACTCAGCATGATTAAAAAAACTACATTACATAATTAATATATCTTACAAAAAATGGAAAAATATGTGTTACATTTTAAAAATTAGTTGTTTTTAGGCTATTTATAATATTTACACAAACGATACGTGGACAGAGGGACAATTGCCAACTAGTCGGTAGGCCAGTGAAACCCCTCAAGGTAGGCAAAATTACTGCGTATTTGGAATGTTAAATCGTTTGAGTTGTATTACGATATATAATGCCAACTTCTTATCTTTGGCCGCTTTTTTTTTGTTGGAAAATTCAATAATTAATGAAAACGCGGGTGAGAGAAATGCTGTTTTATCTTCATTTAGTTTCAAAATTGTTAAATCTTGTGCCATTTATTTAGTTCCTTCCTGTGTGATCCTCACTTCAAAAAAAGCTGTAACCTTAGGGATTTCAAGGGGAAAGTTGTTCCTTCATCAAATATTCTGAATGGCAAATAGACTTGTGGTAATTTTTTTTCATTTTTTTAAGTTAAATGTTGATATGAGGATATGAAAGCAGTAACAAAATGAAACAAAATATAATATGCATGGTCGGTAAACTAAATATAAGATGCCTTTTGGTAAAAAAGGGGGCTTTCTTAAGGTCTTGTGCAAATATAATGATGGAAATGCAAATAAAAATTCCTTTAAAAAGGAAGGGGCGAGCAAGGGAAATATCCTGTAAAATTGTATGGGAAGGGAGTGTGTGACTTATGTGACTTTTTGCACATACTAGCCGAGGCATACATGAAGTAAATATTTAACACAGAGTGAATAGGGGCTTCATATTCCCTCTTACATTTACGATTTTAAAGGGAAAAATGTGAACCAATCACATACTATAGAAATAATAAACCTTTATTCGGGAAAACAATCCACGCTATACTTACCCACACAAGATTGACTACTGCGACTCACCAGCAGAATGGAAGAAGCAATTCCAGATATTTGTATGCCGCCGGACGTAAAGTATTTTAAACAGGATTCGCAACGTACAAAGTGATCAATAACATTTGTTTTATAATATATAAAGCCCTTCCCAAAATGTTAAAGCTCCACGCAGAAACAGTGTAAACCAATGAACTTCATTTATTTTTTAAATTTTACTTCTGTCAACCAAAGACTTAAATTGTTTCAAAATGTTTAAAAAAATGTTCATCAACGCCAGGCACTCTTTTCAATTCAATTACAAACTTAGAACATTCGATTCATGACATATTTCCTGTCATCCACCGTATGGAATCGTAAATATCACATTTATAAAAGTGTGCAATTGCAATCAATCTATCTATACTACTAAAAAAATTGATAAAGGTCATACGCATCTAGGAAAAGGTCCACTTACAAAGTCACGTTTTCGCTCTCACAGCCAAATGGAATGAAATATGTGCGAAACTTTACCGATGTAGTTTTGGGATGAAGGCCGATTATCAAGATGAAAACTTTATCCTTATCTCGGCCATCCCCCTTAAGCATCCGTTAATTCAATGCACTCAAACGATTAAAGACGACCATGTTAACCAGCAACGCACTGTAAAAAATTTCAAATAAAACTCATTCATGACAACATATAATAATTTCATAATTTTCGTCAAGATTTCGTTTTTACGTGTTAAGCAAATGGCGATGTCTAAAATTTGGGATTTCTTGGCCGCACTCCCCCTGTTGCCTGTTCGCCTCATATTCATGTTTTTATTTTAGTGTTACCCCGTCGTGTTGTATTCCACACCGCTAACGACGTATTGCATGTGTGGAAGTGTGATCGCTTGTATTTACTCTTGGAACTATTAATATCGTTTTCAAATGTACGTTCATGTTTCGCTGGCGTATCTTATTGAGCACATATCCATATGACGTAAAATTGAACAACATTTCATAAACGATCATGCACATAGATTTAGAGGATATAAACAACACGAATATTTTCTGCAAAACAATGCTATTTGAAAAGAAGGTCAAAACCCAAGAATCAGCGGGTAGCCGTAGGCCTACCCTCGCCCAAAAGTTTTTTGAACACTATCCACTGCTTTTGCAAAGTTCTCCAAGGACTCTGCTTACGTAAATGGGTCATATCCCACCAAGTTCGTTCAACTTTCCTGTGCGTGTACAAACTTCTGTGTTGCAAACTTTTTATTCCAGTCAAATGATTGCACACTCACTCTATAACCATTGCTAAGGTAGCATCCATTATTTCAGTGTCCATATTTTTTCCCAAATAGTAAAAGAAGTCACATGCATGCGCACACATGCACGCACACACACACATGCACCACACACAAATCGACTGTTTTGGTAGCATTTGAACAGCTTGGAAAATTGGTTTACTGTAATGTAATTGGCCTATCTAGGTTAGTTTTACTTATCACTGAATAAAAGTATAGGGTTAGTTTAGGGCAAGTTTTCACTACTTCTTATTGGGGTCAGATCAAGCAGAGGCCCTTGTAGCTCCTTGTACCGCTATCTAGTTACCAATAGCTGATATTATACACCTTATAAATCTTCTCATGAGAAGGATAATAAGCCTAATGCTTCCCATTTCATTGGTCAATTGCAACGGACCAGGGATGATCAATTGAGATATCATGAATTTGAGCTATTATCCCATGCGGTAGTTTTTACTACTTTCGCTATATCATCGTACCCAGAGAGCAAAAGTTATCTATGTTTAAGCATTTTTGTCACGCATTGTAGTTATTACGGTTCACCTAGAAAGAAGGAACTTACTCTGTTGTTAACAACACCACAAAATGGCGCCGCCAGTCGTCGGTCAGCGTCTTTGACAGACACTAAATTGCTGCGTTAATACAAAGTAAAGATGCACAAAACACACGAATTTGGTCGTCCGGAAGGCTGTAAACAGTTTTTAAGATAATTGTACGGAAAAAGGAAGTTCTCGTGCGGAAGCTGAAGTGCTAAAATGGCCGACTTGACGAGTTATTGGGGCGATTTCATGTAGGCAGGTTCGTAAACTGGGATGGCCGATTTTTAAAAGCCAGTTAACAGTCAACACGATCGGTAAATTTCTTTATGCCCATTACCTCATAATGTTATAGGTTGTAATAAAAACAAATACTCCATGCTATGTCGGGGAAAATGGTCAACTATTTTCCCTCGGTATACTGGCTACAAGGCCTACCACCCTCCCCTTCGGTTCGGGTTGTATGCCGTACCAGTACCTCTGGAAAATAGATTGCATTAATAACTGCGTAATAGCGCGATCCAATCCATTGGTATTATTCCTAAAATCCGCGCGCGAACTTCGCGGGTCATTGTGAGAGCACAATACTTCCTCAAATGACTCCGGCGTGTGACGTAGCTAGTAAATGAAATTGATTGGGGCCCGAAGATGGATAGACAGTTGGCGAAATTTTCCAAATACCAAATAACAAGCGATTTGAAGCAATACCAAAACACTATAAATTATTTTTCAAATGCGACACTTTTCAGTTCACCTCCATTACGATAAACCTTATACATCAAAACCACTTAATATAAATTAATATGCAAGGGTAAACAAAAAGATTTTCTAACAATTCATTCCCACTTAGCTGGCTTGCTACCTGAACTGAGGCTGAAATTCCATGCCCACATACCGGTATTAAGGTACATGGTACTGCGTGCCACCATTACAACATTTCAGTTCATTTGCGAACTAAACAAAAGTGGGATGAAGACGACCCTTTAGTAGCCGCATCTGTCATTTTTATCGTCGAGGAATTAAATTCGAAGAGCTCCTGAGGGCTCTGGATCAACAACTGAACAAAAAGTAATGCCATGATTGATACCGTTTTTGGTATGGGTCATCAACTGTCACCGTTCATCATAGACTCATAACATCATGTGAGCATCGGGTCTAGCCGATCCGATGGACAGTCCCAGGGCCGTGGGGGCTTTTCAAGAGTAAAACAAGACGACATGGGTACTCTTCCCACCAAAAAGACATTCAAATGTTTTAAATCAGTGCTTGAAACAACTCCATGTTTTTGCGAATCGATTAATTGTACATCACAATTGCACAACGCAACTTTCAGGATCGGAATGTAATATTTTCAATCAAAGTCACGTACGTCGCATGTGGGGATTTCCCCTATTCCCCCTGGATGGGGGGGGGGAAGGGGGGAGGTGGAGGTGGTGGAAAAAAATGGAAATGATTACCGATACAAAGATATAAAAAATACCAAATAAAGGACTAACCAAAAATGAACCATTAAATAACTTAAGAGAAAATAAGTTAAACAACGAAATACAACAAAAATAATAAACCAACCAATACACAAATCAACAAAAAATGGATTACAATATTAAAACCAAAAATAAATACAAATAACAAATGCAAATTTCTCAAAGGGGAAATGAAAAATAACATTATATAAAAAATGTAATTACCCCATGTAATGAACAAATATAAATACAACAATGAAAAAAATGTAAATGGTTTATAATTTGCATGAATAACAAAATTAAATTAATAAAATTTTTTTTTTTTTTAAAAAAAAAATAAAGCGCAAATAGATGGACAAATGACAGATAATTCATAAAAATGATCAAACAATAATCACTACACATAAACAAAATGAATGTTACAAATATTAAACACAATAAATAAAAAAAACAAATGCCCCCCCCCAAAAATCTTAAAAAAAAAAAAAAATTAACTTATATAAAAAATGTAAAGACACAAAGTGATTTAAATGAACAAATCTAAATACCAAAAATGAAATATTTTATTTTTTGTCTGTTTGTGTTTTTGTGTTTTTTAATCAACAAATTAATTAATAAATAGACAAATGATAATAACAAAAATAAATACAATAGATGGACAATGAACAAATTCCTAAAATAATGAACACTCATACACACAACAAAAACACAAATAAATATATGAATGTACAAATATTACAAACACCAAATAAATACAAAAACCAATGAAATTCACAAATACACAAATGGAAAAATTGAAATTAAATTAATCTAACAAATGTAACTACACAAAGTGATAAATGAACAAATAGATATACAAAATGAAAAATTGTAAATGGAATAATATTTGATGAAATACAAAATTAAATTAATAAATAAGACAAGATAAAAAATAAATAGCAATACAAATAGATAACAAATAAATAATTTAAAAATCAAAATTAAAAAATGGATAAACTTAAAAATAAATGTATTAGCAATTATTGTGAAAAGAATGTAGTACTACAGCTACATGTACATAGCTAGGAAGCCGAAGGAATTGTTTCAGTTGTTCATTACCAGACTGATGAAAATTCTCAACTCTGCATGTCTGACCGCGATCTTCATTAAACCATGTAACACAGTGCATAGGTATTAATTGCATAATTTCTTAGGATGCTTCTAACAAATCATGCGTAATAATACCATGATACACAATTGACTATTGTTGTTGTAAACAAGGCCCGGCAACTTTGAAATCCACGACGCGACAACAGGGTTCTGGGACCGTGGGACGGAAAATGCGGTATTCACGGGTTAGGGATGCGTGGACAGCTCATCATTCGTGTCATGACGATGGCCATGCATGATTACTTGAGATCGATTACGTAGTAGTTTTAGGGAATACCACGAAAAGTTGAGGTGAAACCCTGATAATAGCTACCGTACACTTCTGGTATATTTGAATATTCTCCGACAAGCTGTGTACCTTTGTTACCAGTTTGAAAACAATCTTTCCAGCGCGACTTCAAGAAACTCAAGGCCTCCCTACCCGTCAATGTCTTGTCAGAGAAAGACCCGACCACGCCTGGTAAATGTGATGAGTGATGATCATACCTCATACTGAGCACAAATCTGCATCTTATTTCAAGCATCCAGAATCCGTAAGATTACCCAGGGTTGTTTAACTATCGCTAGTTGTAATTTTAATTTTATATCAACAGCCAAAAAGTGTATAAATTCCAGGCCTCTGAAAACAGCGAACGTGGCGAAACATTCCTTCCCACACGTTCAGTTTTGACTCGCGAATGCCGCCTGAACATGATTAACAAACAATTCAATTGCAAACTTTAATCTGATTGTCAGACTTGTTACTGGGATAATGACATATTATTTACTGGGATTCCCTGGAGAATTTACTATTATATTCGAGGGGAGACGGCTTGCAAAATAAAAATTGAATTGGAGTTTAAGTGAGAGATTATTTGGTAGATATTAACTACGTTTTATTATTACCTAACTTTGCACATCTTTTTTTTTTCGGTCATTGTGTGAAATCCTTTGGTGTTGGTTTTGGCCCGAGGTATTTTCCCCTCGGAAGCTGACGCTCCCTCGGACAAATACCTCGGCCCAAAACCAACACCAAAGATTTTTCACACAATGACCTCAAAAAAGATATGCCGCAGTTATTATGGCTAACTATTTCCCCTCCAACCATGTATATTTGTATAGTCTCCTTAGCACTGTAGTCTTTTCACACTCACGGGTAATGGGTATTGACTTGGGTAAACTTAGTCCAGACCATGAGTTAAAGCAAGCATTCCTGGCAGTCCTACATCCCTCCGTCCAAGCTTAGCTATGCGGTATGTTCTATCAGGTTTGATTACACATTATTATTAATTTCCTGTGAAGTAACTGTTTAAGGACTAAAATGGTGCACTAGTGACATGGGGTCACCCGGTTCAACAGTTGAGGTTTTTTTCATTGATGTTATTGCATTTGTCATGGCAGGCATTCCTGTCTGAGAGAAAAAACACCACAGACAGTTTTTAGTCAGTTTCTCTGTGGGTTTATAGACAACTCGTAAGAAAGTACTACTGGTGCCATACCATGATGTGCTGAGCTCGGCTGAGAAAGGTGAACCTTGCTTGATGCTGTGTTTACCATTCACAATTAACCCAGCATATCATAGTATGGCCCAAAAACCTGTAGGTTTTGTTATTTTTTTCTAATCAATTGTTCTTCTTTTTTGTTGGGGGGGAGTAAGTCCTAATCTTGTCCATTAAATATTTATATTTCAATTAAAACATATTGAATTGAATGTTTTTCTTGATCCCCAATTCATCACTTTTATGTAAGCAGTGGAATAATTGTGTAATGTCTTCAAAAGATTCAATTGCAGTCAAATGTCAACACATGCTCTTCATTGAAGGCCTTTGGGTGGTTTCGCTGGTTGCCGTTGATTGGTTTTCTTTCACAAATTGACCCAGGTTCTATTCCTTGTGCCGTACGTGATACAGTGCCAATTTTGTTTGCCTTATGTGAATTCCCGCAACCTGGTAGCTTTCAGCTCTTTTGTTTTTATTTTTCCCTTAACCCACATAATGTTAATGTCCGCCGACACATCTTCTTGTTCAATACCATCAGTGATCAACTTAAAAAATAAGAGTGACATAACTCAACCAGAAGTGGGGTCTCTCAGTTTGTGAGAAGAGATTGATAACTAGGCATGCGATTTGTGCTTTAGAACGCACAGTATATCATGCGGTAAATACTTGCATCGTCCATGTGACCTTTGACCCCAATCTATGTTTACCTGCCCAAAGAGTTAGCACTGAATGTATTATTTATTACTTTGAATGAGTTAAACTTATCAAGTGGCATATAAAATATTATAAATTAATCTCAGTAACATAATATAAAAAGTTATACGACTCCGATACTATGCCCGAGTTTCAATGACCTTTGACCCCTTTAACGATGGCTCACCGAGCGGGGTCGCTGTGGACTCTTTTTTCACTTCTCATTGATGCCTACAGATGCGAGCTAAAAAAAAAAATACAGATCGGTCAATTCAGATTTTTTTATATTTGACCCCTAGATGACCCCTTTTGAACCTTTGACCCCTTTATTGTGAAAAGTAAATAGAGGCTTTTCCAGTGCTCCTGTGAACACATTTGACATATATATCTACGTTGGTTTGACGAGTTATAGCGTTTTGCATATTAATGGCTCATTTTCATATTTTGCACTGACCCCTGGGCCAATATTCTGTCACATGATTCGTACCGACATTTTCCGCAATTTTTGCACAGACACCACCCATCTCCACTTGTTACCGATTTTGAGATATAGCATTTTTTGCATATTATTAAGATAATGCCCGCCATTTTTGAAATGTTAAATGATTTCCGATATAATTCTGTGACAAGCTTATACACTGACCAAGACAATGCTCCATGCGGAATTTTCGTATGTCGCGCACCTCATCTTTAGAAGAAGTAGGCCTGCAAAGATTTTTAGTTTTTGACCTCATTGACCCTACGGGAGTCAAAGGTCAAACTATTTACACCCTGGTGTAGTCTTGGTCAGTGGTTCTTCTGCCAATTTTGGTCAATATCCTCCAGCCGTTTGGTCACTAGTAGCAGTTTTAAGCAGGTACCAGAAAGAAGAAATAAGAAGAAAGAAATCGAGAGAGACAGTATAATCAACATGCGCTGCACTCGCATGATATAAAAAATTGATTTTATATATTCACCTTTATTTTACTTGTCTGATGAAAATGGACTGGCACATAGAGCAACATTGTTTTTCTGGTATCAGAGCTATAACCCGCGTCTTCCAGTCGCCTGCACTGCTCTTCCCTTGTGCAGCCACAATAGTTATTAAAGGGGATTACCGATTTAGTCTCTAAATTTGTCATCTGATAGAAATGTCTTCACCCCAAAACCCATCTGTAAATTTTTTGCGCCATATTTACCCCGTTTTGAAGTGACAGCTAAAAAGATGATTTTGTAATCCCCATAGAGTACAAAATGGTGTATAAAATTAATATTGATCGACCAAAATGGAGTCATTTTTCGATTATAACATCCAAACAACCATCTTTAGCCCAAGAGTTCAAGGGCAAATGCAAAAAATCTATCTTTCTTCTGATACCAAATTTGGACGGTTTATTGGCCATTTGGTCTAATCCAGTTGGTCTAATAGCCATTTGGGCTAACTCCAATTCGTCTAACCCATATTGTCTAATACCAATTTGTCAATGCCATTTATTCTAATCATCCATTTATCTAACAACCAGAATGCATAATATCCATTTGGTCTAATGCCCATCTAGTCCTATACCCCTTTCGTCTATTGCCATTTGGTCTAATAACCACAAACACCATTGTCTAATATCCATTTGGTCTAATACCCTTTGGTCTAATATTCTATTTGGTCTAATATCCATTTGGTTCTAATATCCATTTGGTCTATCACCCCATTTGGTCTAAATACCCATTGGTCATATGTCCCCCTGGTCTAATATCTACTTGGGTCTAATACCCATTTGGTCTAATATCCATTGATATTAACCCAAAATCGTTGATCTTAAACATTGATTTATAATATTTGAAAACAAAATATCTGCCAATTGCATGTACAGTGGCATCCTCAATACATCATCATCATTTTCTGCTGCAGCGGTAGAGCAGGCTACCAAAATTTCCCTCCAGCTCCAGCGTCATTAGCCATTTTTTACAGTTGACTTTGCCTTAGCATGTTGTTCCGTGTCCTCCGGAGAACACTGCATGTATTTGCAGGAACAGTGTCGTTGTCCAGGTTTTTTCCTGCCATTAGTCGGTACATACAGTGCCTACTCTTATTTCAGTTGATGAGTCATGGCTCTTTCCACGAGAGGTGCAGTCGCTGTCATATTATGGATGGTGGCATTTGGTACTTTGTCTCATCGTTTGCTGTTCAACTTAAATCGGGTAACCAGCCTCCTACCCAGTATGATCGTTGATTTTTTCCCGTCCTTGAGATATTTTGCGCGTGCGCTCGGGGTGGTGAAGAATAAGCACGATGTATTCCCTGCATGTAGATAGAGGCCGATCTAAAAGGGATCCCTGAGGGATTCGGTTGTTCAGAATTGGTCGCGTTGTCTCCTGCAGTATAAGACAACTCGTTTTTTAATGTTCCAACATGATGCAGTTTCTCCTGGTAATTATTTCCTTCGTATTAGAGAGTTTAGAGTTCTAGCTGGGGACGAGTCTTTTTTCTTATTTTTGTCGATGATATTGTTCTTGATAATGTCTTCTTTTCATTTTTCAATTAGCAGATGACCTAAATTGCTACGACCTGTATGGACTTGACCATATAAATTTGCAAGATGATTTAGACACACTTTATGCTTGGTATGTAATGACCAACTTCCTACTTAATGCCTGAAGTGTGCAGTCATGCTTTTTCTAGATCCTAACATTATGCTAGGACAACTACTCATGGGTGGCAAACTTGCAAACATTTTGCCAAACTCGTTTATAATGTTTTCTTCTAATCTTTCCTTTTCTGTACACTTGATTAATGCAACAAATGTCTCACTATAGACCAAGTTAAAATCCTACGTCACTTCTTTGTTGCTGCGAATTCCATTCGGCGCATCGTTAGCCCATGTTGGTGTAACGTAAGGCCGACCTCTTTCAAGAGCTTTTAGCTTTCAAGATACCAAACCCGAAACATGTTTACAAACATGCTGTTATTTGTAATGTCTATTATAGTTGTTTCCAATCAGGGTGCACTAGGATTTCCACTTTCTGCCTTTTGAAATCTTTCAGGGCTATTGTACTACGTTTTCACCTGGTTTACTGTGATGTTGTTGGGCTCCTACAATACCATAAACTAGACGAAAAAATTCAAAGAAAAGTAAACTTGTGTTCTCTCTTACAGGAAGAGCATCTTGGGGAGCGTTGTGATATCTTGATAGGTTTGTCTGAGTTTGGTTTGCTTGGAGTGGCTAATTGGTTCAAATTCAGCATTTACAATTTGGTTTTAAAACTGTTGGTTCTTCATTTTTTTGATTTTTTTGTTCGCAAACGTCGCCACTTCAAATGTCATATTATGTATTGGAGAGCAAGAACTACTTTCGTTAAATTCTGTGTTTGTTAGTTTTCACAGACTTAGGGAAAGTACACCAGTTGATATTTGTAACGCTGCCTCTTCTGGGTCCAAAATTTAATGATATAGTTTTTGTGCATTAACCCTAGTCTGTAAAAAACCATTTTGTAACACGGTTTACCAAGAAAGGGAGGTACCAGTGGGTAACTATGGTCATCCACTTTCCATTTATACCAAAACAAGTACCAAATAACTAGTTATGAGTCACAGTGACGCCCATATTGTTAAAGTCCGCGAGCCGGCAAAATTGACATTTCCACAGAAAATAGCAATTTGCATTAAAAAGTTAGGAATAGGAAGATCGGATTTTCATTGGTTTTAAGTTCTAAATGATGGCATGCACTTGACTATAGTTACAATAACAACAGATTTTTGAGCACACTGTGCGAATAGGTGGTAACGCCCACCCCCAAACTTGGACTTGACGGGCCCCATACCACCCGGTGAATGTGCTCCCTTCACATTTTTTCTTTAAAACGACGGGAGGATGGGGGAAGGAGCTTTTGACGCAAGTTTTTGGCATTTGAGCGCACTGGAGGAAAGTTCACTGGGGTTGGCAACTCCGCAAGATGAGGGGTAAGAAACCATATATTGATAAGAACAGAACTAATGGCACGTAAGGTTTTTCACGGGCTTGTTTGAAAATCAGGCTGACCAGCTTACATTGTTGTTTCCTACATGTGTGTTGTAATAATTTTTGCTATGTGCAAAAAAAAATATGCAAAGATATTTATTATGTGGCCGATTTTTCACCTCAAAAAAGGTCATGTGAGGCCTAAAGTGGACATGGAATTGTACTTGTTTGTAAAGCAGGACCATAAAATACATGTAGAAACCATTTCGTGGGTGGATTTTAGGCATTTTAGTGCAGTATTGCTATTACTTATAGTGAATTAGTGATAATAAAACACCAAGTGTAGGAATTACGACCCCCCCCTGAAGACACAGTGTGTGAAACGAAAAAAATGTCAGAAAATGTGTGTTTCTTCATATATAGTAAGCCATAGTAATTAAAGGGGAACCAGCTTTGATTTGATCTGTTTTCCTAGTAAACAAAAAATCTTGGACAATAAACAACAATGAAACATGTCGGTGTTATCCCAACTTCTATGTAGGGTGGCTCAAAGTCAGCAAACATTGGATGTCAGGAGTTGTCAAACGAAGTGTTAAATTGGTTGTGTTCCGACAACCAGATAAATATATTTTTATAGTTTTTAGCCTTATAAGAGTTTGTGCAAGGTATCCAATAAAAGAAAAAGTAACTGAACTAGGGTCCACCCATTGATGAGCAAGATAAATAGCCATACATGTCAGAAGTGTCACACAAAATGAATACGAGAACATGAATTTAATACTATCCGAATTCAGTCGTTTTCACATCATTTTTTTATATTTACACGCTCAACTTAGCACTGAACTTGAACTGGTTAATGAAAATACACATGGCTGCCTTTTGTGAGGGGAAGTAGGAAAAAACAAATTAACCAAAATATTTTCCAAGATTCCAATGAATATTGTCTAATTTACCTAAGTACCAAATATTTCTGCCTTTTTTATTTTAGTTTAGATGATTATTTACGGAGCACCTAAGGGACCTCGTAAAGAAAAAAAAATATTTAGATAATCCTTCAATTACTACTTACTAAATTGTTCAAACGAATTGCTAAATCGTTCCAAAACGATTAGGAATCCGTTCAAACGAATTAGTAATCCGTTAAACGAATTAGTAATCCGTTTTTTAAACGAATTAGTAATCGTTCAAACGGATTAGTAATCCGTTAAAATAAATTACTAAATCGTTCAAACGGATTAGTATCCGTTCAAAAGAGATTACTAAATTGTTCAAGGCTTGTAAACGTTTAAAACGGAATTATATATCGTGCAAAGGATTAGTATGATGACTTACCTGATGAAGACTTACCTGTCGAATTAGGAAATTGACGACTTAATGGACGAGATAATTGATGACGTACCTGACGTGTTCCATGTGGGGGAACATGGACAATGGGATAAGCTCAATGGGACAGGGAAAACGGACTGAGCGGTCAAGAAAGCGGGAACAGGGACAATGGGGACAGAAACAACAAAGGCCAGAGATAAAGTACGGGGTCATGAACGGGGGACAAGGACAATGGGTTCAAGAAGAAAGGGACACGGGGCAATGGGGGTCAAGAACAGTTGGAAAGAGATATTGGGGTCAAGAACAGATGGACAGAGAACAGGGTTCAAGAGAACTGGAAACAAGGACAATGGGAGGAAACAGGGCCACTGGGTCACGCACAGGGGGCAGGGACACGTGTGGTTTAAAGAATGGTGGAGAAAGGGACACAATGGGGTCAATCGGGTCAAGACTGGGGACAGAGACAAGGGGTCAAGAACTGGGACAGAGAAAATGGGTTAAGACGGGGGGAGGAGGACAAGAGACAGGAACAAAATGGAGTCATGAACATGGGGGAAAGGGACAATAGGGACAAGAACAATAGTGGGGGACAGGGACAATGGGGTCATGAACAATGGGAGAGAGGGATTAATTGGTAAGAGGTCAAGACAATGAAAGGGGGACAGGGACAATGGGATCAAAAAACAATAATACAAGTAGGGCAACGAGGGTAAAGAAGAATGAGGGGAAAACTGGGACAATGGTGTCAAGAACAGTGGACAGGGACAATGGGGTCATGAACAACGGGGAAAGGGACAAAGGGTCATGAACAATGGGACAGGGATAATGAGGTTCATGTACAGGGGGACAGGGACAAAAGAGCACAAACGGGGACATGGACAATGGTGTCATGAACATGAGAGGACAGGGACAATGGGTAATGAACAATGGAGGCAGGGATAAGGGTAGTAACAGGGGACAGGGACAAGGGGACAGGAACAATAAGGTCAAGAACAAATGGACAATTGGGAATCATGAACATGAAGTGGCAGGACAAGGGGGTAAGGAACAAGGGAAGGACAGATATAATGGAGTCATGAACAGGGGGCCAGGGACAAGGGGTCAAGAAAGAAACAGGGAGACATGAACAGGGCACATGGACAATGGGGGTCATGAGAACAAGGGTGGGGACAGGGACTTATGGGGTCAATAGGTTCAAGAAAACTGCGGGGCCAGGGACAATGGGTCATGAACGGGGGACAGGACAAAGCATCAAGAAGAGTAAACCCTCTCAGGGTCTGTGGTTACAACGACTGGGGTAATGAAGACTACAATCTATCTGAGTCAAACAATCCATAGTCCAGAGGATAAGCAAAAACGTGCACTTTGTGATAGAAATTAAACTTGGCACAAACTTAATTATGGCATATAACTAACTATTTCAAAACGGACCCCAGCTGGATTGACACCTGTGACGGCCATTTGGCCATTTTTCAAAATGCCACCATTTTTGTTTCCAGTGCCTCATATCTGGTGTAATGAATACTGACACGAGCATTGATTTTGTATCTCTGCGGTTGTCAGGGTACGGAATATTATAAAATATGACGCACTTTTGAAAGATCTCTGGTCAATAATTTGGTTTTTTCCAACATGGCGCCAATTACAATAAAACTGACATATGTTAGAGCTTTGCACAAAATAATGAGATCAATTTGATTTTGTGTATATTCTTATGTTTTCAGGGTCAAAGAATCCAAATACAATACTTACTTTTTTAATAACACTTTCTCAGCCATGATTCCAATATGGCCCCTAATTTACACCCACCAATATCTTTGTCCAGATAATCATATGAAGTGATTTTTGTGTCTATACAGATGTGTCAAGGCAATGAACCAATATGACAATAATATTAAAGGGATATCAAATGATCCCCCTAAAATAGTGGCGATTTTATATAGTTCTGAAAATAATAAAATAATAGTACATATAAAAGTCTTTTTTTAATAAAATAAGAACAAAAAAACAAATACTTAAAATACGAATTCATTCTACAATAAGACATACAGCCTAATAAGAAAACAAACAAATCCAACAGTTAACAAACAAGCTAAACATCAGGAAGTAGTTGTTTTCAGGAGCCGTTAAAGACACTGGTGGAAGGAGCCTCTCTAATGTAACAGGAAGCTTGTAACATGACATGTAGGACAGGCACTCTAATTGTTTAACAAGTCCATCCTGGTAAGGACCAGCTCTAGGACCATTACGTCAGCAAATCTACGCTTGGTACGAGGAATAACAGGCCGCGTAACATCAGAAAAGAAGGACCGTAGACTTGTCTTGTATCATCAGAATTATATCCAACACATTATACAAAATTTCGACCATCAGTAATGGTACTATGATGGAGCCTTGTCCTTGAAGAGAATTATACGCCTAAAAGAAGGTTTTTGTATATGGTAGGTTTCCGTCAAAGGAACCAATTGAACGAGTGATCCAAAAGTTGTAACGAACTCTGGTCACGACCGCCGCGTACGAACCCCAAAACGCGCCGCTATTTGCCAGCGCTGGGCCTTTTAGATCTATTTCATTGGCGCCAATTGTAATGGGGTTGAAACGTTTGAAGCATAGTTGTTGTTCTTAATCTTACTATTACAATTGATTAAAGGGCTATCCACTGAAGTGACTCAGGGCCCGTGGAGATCCAAGACTGTTACAACATTAACGGAAAATCAATCCAGATTATAGATGTACTAGAAACCGACAGAGTTCTCAAGAAGAAAATGGTATAGGTACCAAATGTATGGATCGGCAACAAAAGAAAGGATTTGAGAAAGCTGGAAATTTCAGTATTTTTGACAATGAGAAAATACGGGCCTTTCATCTGACTCACTTTGATACACTTCCGGTTAACTCAGGGCCCAGGGCCCAAAGACGATCGGAAACAAGCACCTTTAATAGTAAAAAGGCAGGGTTATCATTCAAAAAGGCAGAGAAATTTGGGAACTCTTCCACTAAAACAAGATGCCTAGCGTCTATTTTGAGAAGGATGCGTGGAAGGTCATGTATGGAGGCCAACATTATCCAAACACCAGCGTTGCCAAATCCAGCAGAATCTCGAAACATCCAATCCAAGTAAGATTGTAACTGGGTACTCTTAAAAATGGACGACTCTTCCACATCTGATTGTACGAGCGTAGCGTTCATGATGCAATCATCCGTTGTTGTATGATGTACCACGGGAGCAGCGACGGTTGTAAGAGATATAGTTTGAATGTACAACGATGCAAAGTGTCATGGATCGGAATGAAACTTATTTGATCGATTTTAGATCCGTGTTGCAATACACGAAATATTAAGTTACTTCAGCCTTGGTTCACACTTTATTTGAAACTGGCGGCTCCAGGAGTAGCCTATTTCTCATTTAATTTACCAAATTACAGGGATCTTGTTAAGTCTTATATAGGCGATTATTAACCAACTTAAATCTCAAAAGTAACTAGACTGAACTATTCCCTTTAAAAGCCAATGGTCTTGATTTTTTTAACTCAAAAGGCTTCATATTGAAAAACACAAGGACTGATACAAGATGTTTAAAAATGTATGTCATTTATTTGGATTTCTTGATCCAAAAACATAAGTATAGACAGAAAAATCTAGGTATACCATTAAAGCTAGGTGTAAGAAAATGTTTAATTTTAGTGCAAATTGGCGGCCAATTGGAACACCAAAAACCTTGACAGAAAAACATTTAAAAATTAGTCATATTTGAATACCGGGCATAAAACTGGGTTTATAGGACCCCAAAAAATCAGTGGTCTTAACCGAAATATGAGACATTGAAATGTGTTGGCAGACATTTTTAAAAATTGGTCACCACGGCCGCCACAGGCAATATCTAGCTGGGGTCCCGTTTTGATATTGGTGGGTCCTCTTAAGCGTGTTTGTACCAAATGCTTAACTTCTATTGTTGGTTTGTTTTTTTCTTTGTTGTGTTTTCGTTCCGGATTATAAAAAAGAACTAAATAACACATAAGAAATCGACCCAAATGATGACATGGGCATATATGTCACAGGGCATATAATGTGGGTGAAATTCATTCAATGACTTGGTTTGAAAGATGTTCATTCTCAAATAGAATGCCCGTTATGTATTGAAGAAAACCTAGATGAAAACTGAAAACAGAAGGTAGACTCGCGTGCTACGTGACGGACATACATTGTTGAAATTGTATGTCATTGATCCATATTCTTGCTTGTTTGATTAAAATGCTTGAATAAAAACTAAAATTGATTTACCCAAAACGAATATTTAATTGCACACAAAAGATGATTCCACTGCTAAAAACGAACTAAATACACCAAAATGAAATTTGAATGGCTGAAATGAAATTGCTGTATTTTTAGAATTGATACTGGTATATGAATGTCAGCCAAATTCATCACGAAATTGAAATACTATAACACTTATTGAATGATGAAATAAGTACGAAATTTGACCGGTAAAACCTGGGAAAACCTATATAAACACACATATGTTATATGGGGTTCCCAGTTCATGGTTAGAATGAGTGTGACGCCATCTCTACTTGCAAGTATTGTCATTATCAAGCTGGCATAATTTAACAATCGACTGAGTTCTTTTCATTGATCCCGTTTGGGGCGGGAAAGGGGAAACAAACTAGTAAAGCTTTGAGCTTCTTGCATTAAGGGGCAACTTGTTTTGTTCCATCCAAAATGAGGTCAGAATTAAAGAGAACATTGATATCAATATATTCCAAGATGAGAAAATATGCGTCTTATCATCCAGCATATAAGTTCATTATTGTGCCATTGGATATAACATGGGGGAGATCATTGATATATAAATATTGTAAAAGGAGGGGTCCTAGATTGACTCCTGAGGAGAGGAAACACGCCACAACCTCACAGGCTCAAAACTAATAAAGCTCCAGACCTTCAACCATATCCATATTGAGTTGTCGGCGCAGAATAGAATGGCTAACAGTTTTTTCGATCTATAAGATTCACCCAAACAAATTGACCAGCACCACCAACATTTCGGAGGATGATGCAGACACCTCAACTAATGTGTGAGAGTAGTGTTTAGGTTAAAGCAGATTGGTGGAAACAGCAAATTTATTTTCACTGAAATGAGGAATAGAATTCGTCGTCCCCATATTTTGCTATGTACTTAGCCAACTAAATGTCATACACTGTAAAAAAAGTTACAATTTGAAAGTGACTAATTAGTGAGATATTATTAGAATTTGATCATAGCTCAAAAAATGCATATCGCGATTTCACTACTGTCATGGTTTCATTTTAATAGGCGTATAAATTAACGTTGTTCGTAAAACAAACTGTTTACGTTTTCAATACAGTTCATGTGCGTCCAATATGCCTCTGCGTGACATACGGGTCACATAGAGATTATTCTGAACGGCATTGAAATATAGCGGCGAAAATAGCGTCGTTATGTGAAAATACGACTTTTTTGCGAGGGGCCAGGGACACTGGGGTCACGAACAGAGGGACATTGTTGCATGGGGGGTCAAGACAAGAACAGGGACATGATAAGGGGGTCAAGAATGCGGAAGGTAATCACGGGGTCAATGGAGGCCAAGAGAACTGGGGACAGGGACAAAGGGGTCAACAACTGCGGGACCGGTACAATGGGTTTAGAACAATGGGGAAGGAAGGTCATGAACAATGGGGGGGAACCGGGACAATGGGGTCGAAGAACAGGGAAACCAGGGACAATGGAGTCAAGAAGAGAGGAAACAGGGACAATGATGTTAAGAACAGGGGGCAGAGAAAAGTGTTCAGACGGGGGAAAGGAAGAAAAGAGTTGACAATGGGTTCAGAACAAAGGCGGGACAGGAATGGCGGCGAAACTTGGGGGACAATAGGTCTCATGATATTGCGGGACAGGGACAAGGGGGGTGGTCAGAAGTGGTGCGAACAGGGGACATGTGGTCAATGTGATTGAAGAATTCTTAAGGGACAGGGAAAAGGGTCGACCTGGGGAGACAGGGAAAAAGGGTGATGACCATGGAGGGACAGGGCCAATGGGGTTCATGAACAGGGGGAGGGGAGATGGACCAAGGGAAAGACAGTGGGACATGGTAGAATGGGGTAAAGAACTTGGGGACGGGGAAAAAAATGGGTCATGAAACAAGGGGAGACCGGGACAATGGGGGTAATTGACCGGGGGCAGGGGCAGCGGGTAAAGGAGGGGGGGAACAGGGACAGGGGGCAAGAACAGGGACAGACAATGGGGGGGGTTCAGACCAGGGGAAGGGACAATGGGTCAACCCTAGGGGACAGGGGCAATGGGGGTCAAGAACCGATCATAGAGACAATGGGGGCAAGGGAAACAGGGAGGAGAGGGAAATGGTTCAAAATTGACATACTATAAACACTTATTGAATTGAAATAAGTTACGAATTTGACCGGTGAAAAACTATATTAACACACACTATATTTATATGGGGTTCCCAGTTCATGGTTTAGGACTGAGTGTGATCGCAATGTACTTTGCAAGTATTTCATATCAAGCTGGGCAGAATGAACAATAGACTGAGTTCTTTTAATTGATCCAGTTTGGGGCGGGAACAAAATAGCAAGGCTTTGGTCTTCTTAGTAAACATAAGGGGCAATGTTTTGTTCCATCCACAATGAGGTTCAGAATTAAGACGAACATTGATATCAAATATATGACCAAGATGAGTAAAATATTGCTATTATCATCAGCATATAAGTTCATTATGTGCCATCTGGAAATACAATGGGACATGAAGATCATGATATATAAATTATTGTAAAAAAAAAGGAGGGTCCTAAGCTTGACCCTGAGGAACGCCCACACCGCACAGGCTCAAAACAATAAGCTCCAGACCTTAAACCATATGCATATGAGTTTGTAGAGCCGAATAGAATGGCTAACAAGGGTTTTTAGATCTATAAGAATTCACCCAACAAGTTGACCAGCAGCAACATTTCTGAGGATGAATTCAGACACCTCAATATATGTGTGAGAGTGTGTTTAGGTCTTCTAAGCCAGATTGGTTTGGAAACAGGCAAATTTTTTCACGAAATGAGAATAGCAATTAGTTTCGCCCTATTTTGCTTATGTAATTATAAATGTTATGGGTTATACATGCAAAAAGTTACATCTTGAAAGTGACCTAATTCGGAGAATTAATAAGGAATTTTGCTCAATATTAGGATCAAAAATGCATTATCGCGATTTCAACATACTGTGAGTTTCATTTTCAATAGCGTATAAATTACGGCTGTCGTAAAAACAAACTGTTTAGTTTTAACATACAGAGTTCATTGTGCGTCCAATATGCCTCGTGCGTCTGTGAACATGCCGTGTTTCAAATAGAGGATCTATCTGAACGCATGGAAATAGAGCGGCGAAATTAGCGTCGTATGTGAAAATCCTACTCTTTTTTTGCGAGGGGCCAGGGACAATGGGGTCAAGAAAAGAGGACATGTTGAATGGGGTCAAGAACAGGGGACATGGTAATGGGTCAAGAATGCGGAAAGGTAACACGGGGTCCATGAGGCCCAAGGAACGGGGGGACAGGGACAATGGAGTCAACACTGCGGGACAGGTACAATGGGTTTTTAAGAACAATTGGGGCAAGGAAGGTCATGAACAATGGGGGACGGGACAATGGGGTTCAAGAACAGGGAAACCAGGGACAATGGGGTCAAGGAAGAGAGGAAACAGGGACAATGATGTTAAGATACCGGGGACAGAGAAAATGTGTCAAGAAGGGGGAAGACAGTGACAATGGGTTCAAGAACAGGGACAGGAATGGGGTCGAAAACTGGGGGACAATAGGTTCATGACTATTGGGGGACAGGGACAATGGAGGGCAGAAGTGGGGAACAGGGACAATGTGGTCATGTGATGAAAATAAGGGACAGGGAAAATGGGTCCCGAACTTGGGAGACAGGGAAAATAGGGTCATGAACTTGCCGTGACAGGGCCCATGGGGTCATGATCAGGGGGAGATAGACAATGAGGGTCAAGAACAGTGGGGGACAGGTAGAATGGGGGTCAAAACTTGGGGACGGGGAAAAATGGGTCTGAACAATGGGGACAGGACAATGGGGTCATGAACCGGGGCCGGGGACAATGGGTCAGGAGGGACAGACAATGGGGTCAAGAACAGGGGACAGACAATGGGGTCCAGACAGTGGACAGGGACTAATGGGTCAAGACCTAGGGACAGGGGCATGGGGTCAAGAACAGATCATAGAGACAATGGGGTCAAGGGAACAGGGAGAGGGAAAATGGTGTAATCTGGGTGGACAGGTACAATGGGGTGAAGAAAGGGGACAGTTACAATGGGTTCATGAACATGGGGGCATTGACATAGGTCAAGACGAGGGCCCGGGTCAATGGGGTCAAGAATAGGGGGAACATTTCCAAGAATTGCGGACAGTAACATGGGGTGACTGGAGTCAAACGGGGAAAGGGACAATGGGGTCAAGACCCTGGGGGATAGGGACAATGGGGCAGAACTGGGGGATAGGGACAATGGGGTCAAGAACTGGGGAAAGGGACAATGGGTTAAGAACAATGGGGAATCGGAACAACGCGTTCCGAACAACAATATTCGCCCTGCCTTCTCGATCCACCTTTCACTATTTTAATAACTTGACCTTAGTGACCTTTGACCCTGTAAAGTGAACTTGAGATCTCAAATTATCATATGAAGGCTCACAAGGGGCATCTATATCCAAGTTCTGTAGCTATTGGCCTTCTACTTCTCGAATGAAACCAATTTGATGTCTTCCGCATATTTTATAACTTGACCGCATATGACCCACCTCTGACCTTGTTATGTGACGTTTGACCTCATATCATATGACTGTTCCAAGGGCATCTATGAATCAAGTTTTTGGACTTGAATGAACTAATTTGACTATTCATTTTATTTTATAACTGGCCTCTCATGACCTTTGACCTCGGTAATGTGACCTGTGACCTCATTATCTAATGAAGGTTAGAAAGGGACATCTATGCTCAAGTTCTGCCTCTATGGGACTTTTACTACTTCGAATACTACCAATTTTGGGGAAAATGTTTTCCAGCCCATTTTTAACTTGACTCATACGATCTTTGACCTTGATATGTGACCCTTGACCTAATCAACGTATGGAAGTTTTCCCAAGGGCATCTATGACCATATCTCTGTAGCAATTGGACCTTAGTTCTCGAATGCGAACTTTTTTTCGAAACTTTAAAACCTTGGAATACACGAGACAAGGCACACGCACACGGGAAGACACAATTCAGGACTGGTAGGTGTCGTCTCCTGTAATTCCTGCAGGATACAAAAGGATCAAGACAGGGGGCCAGGACAACCTAGGGACATGTTCTTGGGGTCCCATTGAACCGGGGACAGGATAATGGGGGTCAAGAAATGCGGAAAGGTAATATGGGGTCAATGACCACGAACTTTAAACAGGGTCATGAACGGGGGAGATAGACAATGGGGTCAAGAACGGGGGACAGGGAGAATGGGGTCATGAATAATGAGGACAAGGACCATGGGTCAAGTACAGGTTGGCAGGACAATGGAGTCAAAACTGGGGAAAGGGACATAGGTAATGAACATTGGGGAGAAGGAAATGGGGACAATAGGGTCAAGAACGGAGAGGACAGGGACAGATGGGGTCATGAGGTCATTGAAATATGGTACAGACACAATTGGGTCAAGAACATATGCGGCGGGACAAATGGGGTTAAGATTGGGGACATGAACAATGGGGTCATGAACAATTTGGGTAGAGGAAAATGGGGTTTTTAGGGTCAAGAACCATGAGGGACAGGGACAATTGGTCAAGTTGTAAAACAATGAAATGGACAGGGACAATGGGGATCGAGTCAAGAAAAGGGGGACATGCTGAGTAATGAACATAGGTTCAGGGACAATGGGGACAATAGGTTCAAGAACTGAGAGACAGGGGAGTGGGGTGAAGAACGTAAGCAGGCCAATGGGACAGGGCCATGGGACAGGGACAATGGGTCACTATGTCATGAGGCAGGGATCCATGTCCATCCACTCTGGACTCCATTAACCCATTATCCCTGTTCCCCGTTTCTTTATACCCCGTTTCCCTGTCCCCCATCTTTTTAACCCTAAAAAACCCTTGTCCCGGTCCCGCTTCTTGACCCCCATTGCCTCTGTCCCTCTGTTCTTGATCCCATTGTCCCTTCCCTCTTCTTGATGCTTTTGTTTCTGTCCCCCGTTCATGACCCCATTGTCCCGGTCCCCCAGTTCTTGAATCATTTGACCCCATTGTCCCCTGTCCCCCTGTTTCCATGACCCCATTGTCCAGTACCTACACCCCTGTTCATGTCCCCCTCTTCTTTACCCCTTGTCCCTGTCCCCTGTTCATAACTGAACTCCCTAACTTCCCCCTTTCTTGGCTCTATTGTTCGACCCACTGTACATTAAACCCATTCTCCCTGTCCCAGTGATCATAGACCCTTTGTCCCGTTCCGTTGTTCATGCCCCATTGCCCTATCCACTTGACACCATTGCCCAGTTTCTTGACCCTAATGACCTCTAGTTGTTTTGATCCATTGTCCTGGTCCCTTCCTTGTTCTTGAACGACCCCTTAACCCAATAATTGTCCCTGTCCCCATTTTTATGTTCCGCCCCCGTTCTGGTTCTTGATCCCACTTGTCTTGTTCCCGTTCTTGCCCCTTGTCTCTGTCCCCAGTTCCTTGACCCGATGATCCCATTGTTTCCGCTTTCTTTCTCCCTGTTCTTAACCACATGCCCCTGTCCCCCTGTGCTTGACCCCAATTGCCCCTGTCCTTTTTCTTGACCCCTTGTCCCTTGTTTCCCTCGTTCAATGAACCCCCCTATTATCCCTGTCCCTTTGTTTCATGACCCCATTGTCCCTGTCCCCGCCTGTTCTTGACCTCAATTGTCACTGTCCCATTGAGCTTGATCCTATAGTCCATGTCCCCCCACATTGAACCCGTCAGCTATGTCGTCACTTATCTCGTCCATTAAGTCGCAATTTCAATAACTCGACAATAAGTCGTCATTACTATCGTATGAAACGATTTAGTAATTCTTTGAACAATTTAGTAATCGTATTGAACGGATTACTAATCCGTTGGAACGTATTACTAATTCCTTAAACGGTTACAATCCGTTGAACGATTTACTAATTAGTTTTGAACAATTTAGTAATATCGTTTGAACGGATTACTTAACCGTTTGAACGATTTGGTAATTCGTTTGAACTGATTATTAATCCGTTTGAACAATTTAGTAATTCGTTTGACCGGATTTAGGAAAGAAATATATTTTTTACGATGTCCCTTAGGGGCACCGTAATTATTAAATAGAAATATGTGAAATTACCATGAAAAATCATTATTCTGAAAAATGACACCATGACAAAATATTGTTGTTCGCAGTGATCTGGTGTGGACACTCCTGTGTCCTTTTTGTTCATAATTGCATAAATGTTAGCCAAAATTTGGGGGGGGGGGTACAAAAATGAAATTGCTCTTTTCACCAATATTTTGGGAATATTTTTAACTTATACACCTTTTTAAAAAGGTATCTACATACTGTTTTCCCCGCGTCTGCAGCAAATTCGTATCTACCAGTTTACGACTTTATTTCACTCAACAGAAATTCAAATTTTTTATAATTGCAACAAAGTCGTAACTTACACCTAGAATAGCGTATTGAGCTTAATAACTCTGCAATATTTAAACTGTCACCTGAAATGTATATCCAATTAAGCGTAATGCATCTACTCTTTTTCATATTATATAAAACTCATTTCGCCAAAAAGTTGTCCAGTTACGACTTTGTTTGCACTCACATGAACGAAACATCTTTTTGATAGCATCTTGAAAATGATAGTGTTGTTCTGTTTTTTGTAGACCAAAATATGCCAATATCACGATAACTTTTGAAAAAGCGTTTCAATAATTTTCCACACACTAACCCCTAAACGCCACCAAAACAAATCTAAAACCCCATGCACTGAGTGAGAAATATGCACAAAGTCACTAATGCAGCAAATGACGTCATCGAACGAAGACACATACGGGCACGAAATCGCTGACACACCGCCGTAGCGTGATATTCCAGGTCTGGAGTGGGGCCCCCTGGTATCGCGACCAAAACAGAGTTTCCCAACTTTTCTCTTTCCCTCTCCATTATTCGTTTCCTTCCTTCCCCGGGAGATAGATCTAGATACATGCTTCTAAAAGAATATAAGATAGGGGCCACTTTTTTTCTTACTCGCCCTGTATAATTAAAGTTACGACCATTTTACATTAGACATGTGAATTTCACATTGTTCCCATCTTTGCACTGTGTTCTAGGGAAGTCAAAGTAGGTGCATCCTACGGTCAAGGGTATCCCACCCCCGCCATACAAAACACAAAATTGATGTCCAGAGGAGCCAAGTATACCAACAATGTAGGGAAAAGATTAAGACAAACTAAACTGAGCAGAATGTACACCATTTTTTTTCATACAAGAATAATGCAACCACAGACAAGAACCACCAAACTGACAGGACCGTACGGCAACGTGCGATGACCAATGTAGTCATTTCCAAGCCTATCATTTACTAGAGGAATGTTCCTTTTACTCTGACCATACTTACTTGTATGGAGGTGGGTGCAGTGGCGTAACCATGGGGACCGGGGGGGACACCCAAAAATCGGGAAGGTGAGCCAAAAAATGGAGGTAAAAAATGGAGAAGGAAGAGAAAAAGAGAGAGAAATAAAACCTCTTTCCCTCTCCTCCCTTTTCCCCCCTCCCTCCCCCTCTTTCCTCATCTCCTCCCTTTTCCCCCCTCCCCCTCTTTCCCTCTCCTCCTTCCCTTTTCCCTCCTCTTTCAATAGTTCCGAAATAACAAGAACGAGGGGAAGATCGGTTTTCCCTTTATACCCCCTGTCCTTTAAAGATTTTTCACCTCCTGGAAAAAAATAAGGTTGAAAAAACATAAGGGTCTACCCTGCGAGCGTAGCGAGCCTAAAATCTCCACATATCCCCCCACCCCCCCCCCCGGATGCTCAGGTCTGGTTACGACCCCCTGTGTCGGGGTGTCTGGCATATGCAAATAGCAGAACCAGATTTAATTATGTTATTATTGAAATCGTGCTTTAAACACGGTCCTAATGCACTTATTTTTTTCTCTTTTCTTTTTTCTTCATTTTATCTTTTTTATCTTTTTTCATATATTTATAAAATAGAATGAAATATCATGGATATCAATATTAGAACCAAATGGATATTAGACCATATAAACATATAAGAACAAATGGATATTAAGACCAAATGGGCATTAGACCAAATGGGTATTAGACCAAATGAATATTAACTAGATGAATATTAGACCAAATGGAATATTAGACCAAATGGTTTTAGACCAATGGATTTAGACCAATGGATATTAGACCAAATGGGTTTTAGACCAAATGGATATTAGACAAATGCGGTTTTAGACCAACTGGATATTAGACCAGATGGATATTAGACCAAATGGCCATATTAGACCAGATGGGTATAGACCAATTGGCATATACCAATGCGTTTATAGACGATATGGATATGAGACGATATGAGTTTTAGACAAGATGAATAAGATACATGGATTAGACTAAATGGTTTTAGCCTAACATGGTTATTGACTAAATGGTATTAGACCAATTGGAGATAGACAAAATGGCCATTAGACCAATTGGATTAGACCCAAATGGCAGTCACCATTGGACCACTTCCAGTAAAATCTGGTGTCCCAGGGTTGCAGGCTATAGCAATCGGACCATGGACCTTTAGTGGGATGTTTGGAATTTAAATTTGAAAAGTGCGTTTGACATAATTACATTGTACCTTCACAACGATGCTCTATCTTAAACCCTAACGGATGGGTGTTTTGCGAAAATCGTCCCAGATGCAACGAGAAGCATTAGATTTGAGTTTTAACGGCCCAGATGCAATGGAAAACAAATTTGCGTTTCGTTGCATCTTGGACCTTTCCTGGAACAGGAATAAGTAGCAGTCCAGTCGTTACGGACGGATGACGAGAAACATCGCGTCATTTTCCGGAAAGACCTCCCAGATGCAACGTGAAACATTGACGTCATTTTCCGGAAAGAAGTCCCAGATGCAACGAGAAGCATCGCGTGCTAATGCAATGAGAAGCATTGCGTCTTCTGCGGGAAAACGTCCGAGATGCAATGAATAGCATCGCATCATTTTCCAGGAAAGACGTCACAGATGCAGCGAGAGCATCGAGACAATTTCGGAAAGAAGTCCCAGATGCAACGCAGGATGACATCGCGTCATTTTCCGAAACGACGTCCCAGATGCAATGAGGAAATCGGTCATTTTCCGGGAAGACGTCCCCAATGCAACTGAGGTGCAATGAGAGTCATTTGCGCACCAAAAATAGTTGTTGAGGGCCGAGATGCAACGAGAAACATTTTCCGACCGGTACCACGTTTCCGTTGCCTCATGAGTCTGGCAGCCGGGTAGGGTAAGCTTTATTAAAACTCAATGAAGCACTTGATACAAACAGGTGTGAAGGATATAATGTAATTATGTCATGTGTTCAGTTGCCATAAAGTAAGCATGTAAATGAAGTCTGAGAATGCAGGGATCTTGGCATTATGAATCCTATTATCCCCATTGCATAACCCTGATGCAAATGTGTTTCACTAGCTCCGACCTATTCCTGGGAGGGAGCGAAGGAATTAAGGGAAGGGGGAAAGAGAAAAATCAAGTTCGGGTTGGTCTTGAACCAGGGCCCTTTGAGCCCGTGGTATAAAACGTTTTGCGTAAACAGGCGGGGGAAGGTTGCACCCCTGACGACTTTGCCCGGGGAAAAAATTGCAAAAAATCATGCAAATCCAGCCGTTTTTTAGCCCTCTGACCGGGAAAATTGGCATTGACCCCATGAGGGAGGAAAAATTTCCCCAGACTGGAAATTTGCCCCCTCAGAGGGGCAGGCCGTTTACGCACTGGATATAAAGCTTGGCGGTGTCACTGACCTGGCCAGCGTTCGTGCCCATCTGTGTCTTCGGTGATACGTAAAATTTGGGCATTTTTCTCACTCAGTGCATTGGTGTTTGTTCTGGTGTTTAATATGGTAGGGTACTAAAATGGTGTGTAAAAGTTTCACATTGTCTTGATTCATTCTATGTTTGTAAGTCGCTGCACTTTACAAAGCCCATGGACTCTAATTCACTTTTAGCTTCATTTTCCAGAACCCAGGTTTTACCGAAGTGGTTAATACTTTTGGTGTATGAAGAAAGCAACCATTTTTCTCAAATATCTTGGGTTGAATGTTATGAGCCAAAGGTGTCCCATTTTGGTTGACCAAACTTAAAATTATGGACTTACACAATCACGTTTAAGCTCCCACATCAAACCGATTGAAATATTGGTGCAAAATTTTAATGATGGGGTTCATGCATGGGGGTGCAGATGCTGGGGCGATTTTCTATAAAACCACAAAACGGCAGGGGTGGTCCAGGGCCACTCAAGGCCCTCAGCGGGATGCGGGAGGCATCATAGCCCCCGAAAAGTATGCATTTTTTTTGGCAAAATTGAACCTTATTGCAATTGCCTCTCGTGCCACATGTACAGCATCATTTTTTTAAAATTAGACCCCCAGGGTATCCCCAACTTGGGGTTTTAGGTTCAAGGTTATCCTATCAAGATGAAAACTTGATTTAAAAATTAAATCAGGTCATCCGTTTTGACGGGTTAACATATTTCTGGCACTTCGCTACCACAGTCCAGTTGCCCATATTACAGCTGGGACAGAAAAGTATTTTCATCTCCTCTAGTTATTTTAGTGAAGAAGAGATGCACTGATGCATCGATAAGATGTGAAAGTCATGTTATGTTTCCGTAACCTGCCCGCCTTATGATTTTCTGTCCGCGTTTGAGATGCTTGAAATTTCCTAAGTTAATTATTTTGTCTTTTAAAGAAAATATCAAGGTTCCTCTTGTGATCACAACTTGTGAATGTGATTTTAGATTTTCAAAACCAAAGAAAAGAACAGTTGCAAAATCATTTCTAAATGTAGGGTGGTGGTTGACACAATATTGTAGCTATTAGAGATGCCAGAAGCGTTGTAAAAAGGCTGTTCTTCAAAATTATGAATAATGGAAAATAAATAGTTGCCTCCGTATGGTTTACAAACAATGTTACGGGAAACAAACATTGAATGTTCAGTGGCCTAACATCCAGTCTAGGTCTGTTCTTAAGAAGAGCATCTGAGCCACAAGAAGAAGGGACTCTCTATTCCTCTCAGTCCTAATTCTGTAATTCTAAACAATACCAGACATAGAGCTGGAATATTAAACAAGAGGAGGAGAATCGCGTGTATGAGTGAACTACCCAAGCACGTACCGTTTTCTCTCAAACACAGCGCGCCGTGGTTGTTGCTGCTGTAAGCTACGAGCGTGTCGTCATGTTGAGGCGCAAGAACAAGCATATAAAAATCCTGTGCGTCACGCGATATTTTACCAGTGTTGCATTTCCCAGTGTTTCATTGTCTGATCGGCCGATTTTTCTGCAATATTATGCGAAGAAAACCACTCGATTTTGAGGACAGAAATATGCTTTAAAAAGATTATTGCATCCCTAATGAACAAAAAAAATCTCACGATGACCCCTGTTAATTTGCCCTTAGGACAAGAGATATTTGAGTCCGTGAGATAGCATGTGGCTTCAGTTGTTGTTGTTGTTCTTCACTCACTAATGTGCGAACGTAAAATACTCGCGTGTCTAATTTAAATATGCATAGGACTTCCAAAATACGACCGATACGTAAACGAAATATGGTGGGGCCCAAAACTATGTTAATGAAGTGCGTATGCTAATTATATACTTTTGGGCACCTAGATTTTTGTTACGCCGTTTCGGACGGAGAATCTTCGGGGGTCTGGGTTTATTACGTCATGCTACCAGACCATCATCAACCCTAAGCCCAGACCATATAACTATAACGCCTAAGCCCGCATTCGAAACCACTTTAACGATTTAAGTTCTATACCCAAACCAGTTCCCTAAACCTGTAATAACTTTAACCACTAACCCCCTATTTCTATACCATTTTCGTAATAAATTCAAAAAACTTTGCGAGATGTCTGTAAATATGAAAACTTTCAGTGGATATAATGATTTTAAATAAGAATGTTTAAATCACTGCAGGAGTAGTAAAACACTGGACTTTGGAAAACAAAAACAAAATCTTTCTTTCATGATCGGTGGACTCCAGCAGTCTAATTTATTTGTTGATCTGGACAATATCATTGATGCGACTACATAACATGTTAGTACTATATTATGATGCAAATAACTGAAGTGTAAATACAATATCTATGTGGCAAAATCAATTTTTGTGCGCATGATCGATTGCATGCTATATATTAGACCATAAGTACTATGCACTTCAACACCACGGATTAGGTATCTAAAGGCTTTTAGATGGTTATATATACAATGCAATACTCATTAGAGAGTTGGGGTGGTCCGGGAGGTAGGCAGAATTTGTGCTGTAACCCAAATGTCAGGTCACACACAAAGAATACAAGTGAAACGTTATAGATGTAATAGCAACTTTGAATAAAGCACCTACAAAAACCAAACTTAACTTTGAAGCGAAATTGCAAATAATGCGACACCGTGTTACGTTGGTGTGCATTGTGAGTGATCACTCATTCAAACCCTGGTCTTCCGGGGTTCGCCTTTACAAGCCCTGACCATTCCTTTTGCCTTTTGACCATTTCTGAATTGTTCTTTCTCTTGTTACATTATGAAAAAATTTATATATATAAAGCTAACGGTTCATCTCAACTTTTTAGGTTAGTCGGGGATGAGGCTGTGGTCATGAAATGCCCCGTTATTTGGTTATCCAATCACTTCCTGTCAAGCTAAAACATAGATCCAACAGCGGCGGTTGGCAGAATGAAGTGGACGGGGCACTTGGCACTTTGATTGAGCAATTTTCAGGTACTTTAATATCATTTTCTGTAGCTGTGATACGACCGATTAAATGTGGGAGGGCCAGCCCTCCACTTAAAAGTGGAGCCCCCCCCCCTCCCAAGACCTGTGGTTATACCGCCGTGACCTGTGGGGCTGATGGAATATATGTCAATTTCGGGGGAAAGACTCCTTTTAAAAAAATTGTCCCTCCCCTAAAAAGATACTGGTTTATGGTCCGGATAAATAATTGAGTTATCAAAGGGGTAAACTACAGTGGGGAGAAACAAACTGGTAATGATGTTAATACATCTTGCGGGTCTCTGGAGCCTCTGTTTTTAATTTGAAGGCTTAGCATTTTTAAGCCAACAAAAAGGCTCACTCCACCCACTGGTTTACATGCTTTATGCATCATTTAGTTTTGTTTTGCTCAAAATATAAAAACATGTTTTCAGATCACCCGACAGAGTACTAGTAGTAGTATTTTACCGTGGCGAAAAACATTAGTGTAAATTTAGATGATAAAAAAGGGATTTATTTAGTTTTTGGTGATTTTAGGGTTATGTGCTAGAATAAAAAAAAAAATAACTATATATAAAAATCTGAGTAGTAATTCAATTCTACTAATTTTGTAAAATTTTTAATTTTATTTTTGTTTTGCCTTACCACTTTTGCAAAGGTCCACTTTATTTTTGGTTACAAAGTCATATACCATAAACTTTGAGTTTACAAGCTTCCGAAAATTGTGCAAAAATAATATGGGCCTTTCTTGAATATAGGCAATGATTCATAATTGTTCCACTCTGGCAAGTTGCTAAGGGAGGCCATCCATTATTTCTAAGGGAAATGATGGCTTCATTTGTGCCCATTGTATCCCACCTGGCTTGAAACGCAGTAGGGGGGGATATTGCAATAGCGTCCAGCATTGTTTAGGTGGTGTTGATGCCCAGTGTTTTTTTGCGTCTCCTTCGAAAAGGTAAGTCCGATTTAAACCAAGACTTGGGGTTAAGTGCAGTAAGGGTTCCTTGATATGTGCACGATGTCAAAGGTCCATAGATACAAGGGTAAAAGGGTTCATATGAAGGTCATGTTGTGTGTGTGTGTGTGTATGAATGTAGATGTGGTGTGTGTTCAGTTGGTTAGGTTTCGTTTTTCACGTCTAATCTTTTGAAAAGTTTGTCCGATTATTTCCACACAAGACTTGGGTTTTAGGTTGCAATAGGGGTTCCTTCCTGCTGTGGATGATGTCAAAGGTTCATCTGAGGTAATGTTCTATACTGCATTTTGACGGTGGATGATGCAAGTTTACTTGCTGTATTTTTTTTACCATAACTCTTTGAAAAAATTCACAAAAAAACAGATGATTCTAACTAGTTTTGAAACAGCTGATAATCGTTTTTCAGGATCACCTGTCATGAGGTGACTATACACTATTTGTATTCAGGTGGCAATGTTCAAATTAGGACCGAATATACCACTGGTGAAACTAATGCTTAATTGGAATCTGCTTTGCTTATTCAGAAATTGTATATCCAGCTCAATGTCAAAGCCTTAAGTTATGCACAAAACTTTTTTACGAGTTTGAAGTATTAGTGGCAGTGTATGACGTGTACCACCATGATTTACTAAGTTTTTTGGCATGACCTCAACACACAGAAAGTTGGTAGTATTTTCTTGTGGGTTGATATACAATCAGATTGACAAATTTCTCGAGGTGGTCGGAGAGGTTAGCGACTTTTGTGTCTTTTCCCATAAACAGGCTTACAACAATTTTCACATGTTGTACTCTCCGCGAAGTACGCGAGGACCACCACAAGTCCCTACTACGTGGCACTTTTTTTGCATAGGCGTGTACACGATTTTCCATGTTTTCGCTGGTCATGGATCACTTCCATGTTTCCTCTGTGGGCATGGATTGCCATTGCTTGCTGTTGTGTGCGTCCATTCCACACCGATGTTCCATGTTTTCGTTGTGGGCCAATGGGACGCACACAACAGCAGCTGTGCATCCATCCCCAGCGAAACATGGAACATCGTGGTATGCCCCAGTAATGATCAGTGAATAAAGTGCCTGGAAGTGCATTTGTAAAATGACATTTCCATTTACCTGGGTATCCCTGGTACTTCCAGCCTTGACCATCTCTTTTGTTGTAGAACACGCCAGCTTATAGCTTGCAGACCATTTGTTTGTGTTTTTTCACTTTGCATTCTGTTGTGCATGTTAAGTTGTTATGTTATGTGTGTATGTGTCACTAAAATGTTCAGTTTTTTTAATTGATTCAATTGAAAAGTTGAAGTTCAATTGGAACCAAACTTGTTATCAATAGGTGCACCACGGAATCCATCTTATGTTGATGAGGTCCCAGGTCATGTGCCAATGTGAAAGGTCTAAGGCCCATGTACCGAAGGTCAAGGTCCTTTGAAGTCCAAGTTGAAAAAATAGGCCGAAATGTAAAATTGACCTCAATAGACCATTTGCACGATCCCTAAATGACTCCGTATTGTGCCCATTCCATCCGGGAACTTGTACCAGAGGTCATGTTTTTACAAAAAAATTGTTGTTCGATCGCTGCCGACATTTGCCTAAAATTCACAGACAAAGTACCCTTTGACGAGTACCTTTAATCTTACAAAATGTAGAAGAATATCTATGGACAAAAAACAATCGAGGGCACTGGTGTTTGAAATTCATGACAAAAAGTGATATTTTCGATCGTAACGTCCCACTTGTCACTTGAAAACGAACGATTACACAACTATATTTCACGTCCCAGATATGGGAGTTTTTGGTATTTTCATTACGCTCCTAACCGTATGTTTTTTAGCCGACTTGAGGCTGGTATAGTTTCCGGGTGGAAATGGGCACCGAACGAGATGCATTTTCGGGGTCGTGCAAATGGTCTATTGAAAAGTTGAGTTCAATTTGGAACAAACTGGGTCATAGGTCACCATTAGATCCTCATATTATGATGAGGTCCTCATGATGAATGAGGTCAAAGGTCATAATGCCAAGGTCAAAGGTCATGGGGGAGGCCCATCATCTTATATCTTTTGAATATATCACCCGAAAACGAAGACTGACAAAATTCAAGTTTATTTTGTTCCTATCATCCTTAATTGTAATCAGAAGAATGGGCATCATGCTGTCTTTTTGCTGTTGAATGCAATGAATAAGCCTCCCATTTCAGTGATTATAAACGACAAATGTTTCCAGATTCAACATCATATCCAAGCTAGGTCACCTTCCTTTGTAGGGAAGCATGGCCCACTGGTAGGATATTTGTGGCGGAGGTCCCCCCCGTTTCAAACCCCGGTAGGGCCACTAGCTGCGATTTAATCTGGAAATTTTAATTTGTAAGAACTATTGATTAAAGGTGCACGAGATGTATTTCACACATCAGGTTGGTCCGCTAAAAAATCAAAAGTACTGATTTTTGCCTGATGTTTTTAAAGCGCTTTTTTTTTTCGCACTCAAATATTTCCCTCTGAAGGATTAAAGCTAGAACTGGTTCTTTGTAGAAAAATTGTAAAATTTCTAATTTTGTATAGGAGCAAATACGAACTTCAGCCTATGTTTTTGTATTTCCATTATAAGCAAATCAAAATACCTTTTTTCTCTCTTTTAAGACATTCTTTAACCAAATACAAGGTAAGAAATATATTGAGTGTCTATTTTATATCAACATTCAATATGACACAA
The DNA here is from genome assembly GCA_023653785.1 of Ophioderma brevispina. NCBI lineage: Eukaryota > Metazoa > Echinodermata > Ophiuroidea > Amphilepidida > Ophiodermatidae > Ophioderma > Ophioderma brevispina. Next base: position 38,270 of record JAMKCH010008054.1, read on the forward strand.
TATTGGTGTCCTTAAATCTCTCTTTGCACCTTTAAAACAGTTTTTCGTTCTCCCTGTGGTTCATTTGGAACCACGAGAATATCCCATTCCTACAGAGGGACGTTAAGATGTCGGCCTGTACCTGTATATCACTCGGTTTCGATAAGAGTAGGGTTGGTACCTGATTGTCCCCAAGAGGTTCCCGAAGGATACCCTAGTCCTAAGTGACCACCACTGTTGTTATACTCTTGAAGTCTCGGTCCTCTAATTGTAATAAAATGAAACTCAAAAATTCCCAATTTCAATTACAAGATGCTTAATACATGTTACTTTTATAGCTTGGGGCAAATTATTTTGTTAGAACAAACAAATGAACCTGAGGCAATATAGACATACAGCGATGACACTCAAAATCACTTTCTTTGATCTCAAGTCGGAATTTTGATACGCACGTAATAGAACTTAATAGAATCACACAAAAAAAGTTCCTTGTCTTTAATTACACAGATTTCGAACCACCACTGCAATGTTATGTCAGCATATCTATGTCCTAAAAAAGAAGTTTGATGATTTTTTTATGTTTCTGATAAGCAATTGGCAGCTTATCCCATTAAGAGGACTGAGGAGATTTTCCAGAAAGAAGCGCCCTAATTTTTGTCGAACCCCCCCAGTTTTTTTGTCATATTTTTGAATGCTTACCAATGTCTTAAATCACGACCTTAAATGAATACGCATAAAACGGTCGTCTTTAATGTATTAAGAGGATGATAAGTACTTTCTGCGTTCACGCCAAAGTCAAAGCATGGTGTTCTATGGGGACGATTACGATAGCAAGCAGATTCAAAAAAGGGTTTCGTTTTTTTTTTTTTTGTACTTGTTTTGTCACTAAGCCTTTAAACGTTCCTCGGTAGTTGGTGGCGACAACGATTCCGTGTAAATGTTGTATCACAAAATCTCCTCCTGTCACTTCCTTTAATATCGCATATTCAATGGATTGCACCCAAACTTGGATTCATAGTGCAACATGGGATCCTCATTTGTTGATTTGGTCAGAGGTCAATACTAAGGTCAAAGGTCATGCGAGGTCAAGTTGTAAATGTCAATTGGCGGAAAATGTAAAATTGATGAATAATTTACCTCAATTGAAAAGTTGAAGTTCCAATTGAAACTTGACCTTGATTTATGAGGAAAACCTCATTTTGTTTATGAGCACATATCAAGGTCAAAGTAGTGCTCCAAGAAATAACATGATCCCCGGTCAGTACTGCCTGCACCTCGTCAATAGCTTCAATTCAACTTCTGAAACTTATCTTTTCTCTTGATGTTGTTTGGGCTTGTTTTTTGTTGTTTTCTTTGTTGCGCTTTGTACCTTCGCAAAGGCGCATTATAAATGCCGTGTATTATTTTTATTATCAAGGTCATATGAGGCCTACAATTCACAAACCTACAGCAGACGACGCTTGTGGTCTGTGGACTGTGGTTTATTTTTTCATGTTATTTATCATTGAAGTCATGCTAATATCCAAGGTATATTCAAAAACCCAATTTTTACATTGTTTTCTACTACATTCATATCTCTTTTTAAAGTCATTTCTAACGCTAATAGCCTCGTCCCAGGGACCGCGATTTTACCAGAAGTGGTCAAAAAATTTTGGTAGTCAGAAGAAAGCACTATTTTTACCCTGTGAATCTAGGGCTAAAGGTCATGTTTGGTTTGGATGTTCTAGCGAAAATGTGCCCCTTTTGGTCGGCCAATATTAATTTTACACAGTACTCTATGGGTGTTCAAAAATCAACGTTTTTAGCTCTCACTTACAAAACTGGTTGAAATAGCTGGCGTAAAAACTTTACAGATGGGTTTTGAGTGAAGACCATTCTATCAACATGAAAAAAATTATGACATCCTCCTTTAAGTAATTTGCATCATTGTCTAATAATTTTTTTCTTCTCTTCTCTTTTGTTTCAATGTCTTGCACGCCTGTGTAATTTATCTGCTTGAACTGCACTGGAAAATCAGGTATGTTCTTGTAACAAAAATCAAAGCTTTCAATTTGCCCTGTCTAATTGAAGCAAATTTTGGTCCCTGAATCCTCCAGGGTGGTTCCCCCAATCAACATTCGTTGGGCTTCCTGTCTGAGGTGTAAGTCCCTCCCTGTTAATTTGCCCATGTGACGTGCCCAAAAGATGTCTTCGGCCAATTGGGGCTGTTGTTACCTCGGTATGTTACTGCCTTGTGTGACCGGGCCACCAATCATCGAGTGGCTTAACTTAAAACTTGGGGTTTCCCGCGAATTTTGTCTGGTGTGGGTATTTTGGCCTCCTTTTTGTCACAATCCCGCTGGAGGAAGACAGTGCAGTATGGTTGCGAAAATCCCCACCCTCCCACCCAAGGTGGGTATAGGATGGGGTCCCCTCAGGGTGGGTGCACTGATGGGTGCACCACAGGTTGGTGGCATTGGTTTGGCTTGTCCAGAGGCTGGGATCATCCCTCCTTCGGCTATGCATAATGTTTGCCTTGGGTAACCTTACCCTGTATGGGTAGAGGGGGATGAACCAGCCTCTGCAGTTTTCTTGAGATTGGCCACTCGCATTGGTTCCCTATTTTTTGTTGGCACCGGTTTAAGTCCCCCATTTCCTACTGGAAATCTTGTGTGTATCACCAGTGGTTGTCCAATAAATTGGTCACTGTCTATCCAGCCCTTCCTGAAAACAATGTAATTACCGATTCCCTGTGTTTCTATCGTTGTATTTGGAAGAGTGATTTCTGGGAGCAATCATTTATTTTCCAAATTTGATGTGTTTGGGGTTTTGCTCTCAATTGGGGATAATCTACATCACTCACCATTGTTACCCATTTATGAGAAATTTTAAGATTTTGCAGAGTTTATAATTTATTGCAGTGCCATTAATTTGACTATTATACCCTTTTTTCACTCAATCATTTTGCCAGTATTGGTGCAAGGATGTTCAATTTAAAATGGAAAAGGATTGTCAAATGCCAACCACTGATATTTTTATGTAGGCCATTATTTAGTATAATAGAAAGGATCACTGTAATGATAGTTTGTACAGATATTAAGGTGTTTTGTTTTCCGATTTATAAGTGTACCGTGTTTTTCTATACTTGATAAGAGAGCTTGGCATTTGCATACACTTACCACTAATATCATGGAAAACAACTGTTTGGTTTTATATAAAAGTATAAAATTTTCAAAATTTTTTAATTTTTCTTTTTTTATAAATTGATTATTGTGTTTGGTTAACCATTAAAAATGGCATATTTTTTCTGTATCTTGGAAAAGAAATGGATTTGGAAGGTGAAATTTCAGGACACAATATAAATAGATGGCCTTTCATTTGATATCAAAATCAATACTACTTCTGAGTAACTCAGGGTGCCCAAAGGCGATTGGAACCCGCTCCTTTAGCGAGATTGGTCAGAAATTTTCCATGTAACTATTGTATTGAAAAGCATTGTTTTTCCACCTCAAATAATGCTGTGTGCATTTAATTTTTTAATTCCTTGTAGCAGTAATACATATTAAAATTCATTTTAATTAGTTACTTACTTAAAAATGTATACAAAATTACATGGTATGTATGAAAATTTTCTTTGTACATCTTCTGGGACTCCAGCGACTGCCAGTGGAAAATGTTGTGCTCATCCCCTCTTGCCCCAAAATACGGGCACAATATGAGGCACTCACCCCATTTTCCATAATGCTGCTAGACCTACATGTCATACCACTCCCCAGACAGAGGCGATCCAGGATTTGAAAAACGTCAAAATTACCGTGGGCTGAAGGTGAACTTGTCCAAATGTGCTGATTCTGCAGTTTTTGCGAAATATACCGGGAGGTGCTCGCCCCCCTCCGCCCCTCCCTTGATCCGCACCGGCAGAGCCCTTGCGTGAACAAAAACGTGTAAAAGGGGGGTCCTTTTTTTTCCACCGGCGATGTAACCGCGCTACATCGTTTAGGGTCTCAAAACACAAAATTGTAAAAAGGGTAATATTTTTTTTTTTTCTTAACCCGAAATTGTTATGTTTATATGTCATTAAGTCAGGGATCAAACTCATCCAAAATATTGACTCGTAACTTGGGAATTAAGTAAAGCAAGATAATAAAGGGTATTATTTTACGATTCAATGCACTGTAGGGTTGTTTCGAGTAGGATTTTTATTGTCGACAATCGTCAAATTTCAAGATCCGACGTCGACAAGGTTTCGCCAAAGTCTAAAACGATTTAACGTCACTAGGAGTTCGCCATGTTCATGTTGGCATTGGACATGACGCGAGTCACGCAACGTGACTACTGTAAGCGTCATGGCCTATTGTAGTGAGTGAATGGAACAAAATTCAGCACCTGACATCGCATGCCGCCGCAAAATAAGCTTTTTATTCCACCATATTGTCTTAAAATGATATACTGAGTTAACGGTGCATCTTACATTTTAACTACAACATATGTAAATTTTGAGCTGAAAAATAAGTACCGCGGCCCGTACCATGTAAACTTAATTACTTTTTGATATTCACTCTTTTTCTTCCATCCCCCCGCTTTTTGCATTATTCAGACTTCCGATTATTGCCGAAAGTCGCTCGGCTCACGATTCAGTCGGGCAGTCACGTGTCTCCTTACGTCATAAGTCAAAGGGATTTCCAAAGGTGTAGCGATATTTCGCGATTGCTCGGTCCATGTCGAGTGAGTTTGGCTACGTCATACGGGATTTCCCCGTCCTTAGCACCCATGCGCAATGGTAACTGGGATTTGTTTTTGGCAAGAAGATTCGGCCGACGCACGACTTAAAAATAGCTTAAAATATAGAAAATTGGTGAGGAATCGCTAAATACTCGGCGATGTTTAAGCTTAAATAAGGTATTTTATAACTATATTTTTATCGACAATCAGTCAATGCTTGTCGACAGCAAGAATAAAAATGCATGTCGCGAACAAAAAACAAAACAATGTTGTCGACAAAGCCTTGTCGACCAACAACCCTGAAGGCACTGTGTACTATTGATTTTATAAATACTTGTTAGGGTATGTTTTAGCTTGTTTTTTATATTGTCGGATGAAAATATGTGTGTAGGGTGCATTTTGAAAGTCATGTTCACGCATTCATAATCCATCCACCTTTGGAAGTAACCCCCCCAGGTGCGACGGTACCACAATCATAAGAAGAGGGCAGCCAAGACACTCTCCTTCTAAAGGGGTCATATGGAAAATCGAAGGATCCCACTCCTCAAAAAATAACAACAATGTAGGGTTTGGTATGTATTTGCCTCATGCATTGCTACAACAACAGCTTGAATCACTGAAAATACTTTCAATTCCCCAAAATTTATTCCCACAGTAATGCCTCATTGAACATTGTAACACTTTCCTATGTACATAGTATTCAAAAAACCGGATTTGAGCTTAAAAATGCATTGCCATATACACTTGCGTGTTACAGAACAACTGAGCACAACCTGTAGAATCCTTACGATGTGTGTGACTGTAATCTGTGGGTTAAACGTCTAAAATAGAGAACATCAACAACACCATGTCAGCTAAAAATACAGAGATGTTGTCTCATTAAATAATCCCACCATAAAAACTTTGACCTCCTATGCACTGACCAGATAGCTTTAGAGACCGTGGTATTTAAATCAAGTTCAACCCCACAGAAAGTCGAAAACCGATTATCGGTCTATTTATAATTTCAAGGTCGTATATAGCATCATTAATATGTGTTGGTCCGCTGGTTGGCGTCAACCTAAGCGATGCAAAAAGACAACCAACTTACAATTTAAGCCACATGGTGTACTGCACCTCGCCACCTCTTTTACTTGTTTGATGTCAAATTTATTACAATATGGAATTGCACTTTGAAAAATAATTTTGGTGATTTCTGAGAAAGCATTCCCGGCAATTTCACTTTCATACTGAGGAGTTGTGCTATTTTACCAAGATTTTTTTTTAATTTAAAGGTGCAAAAAGAATTTTAAGATTTAAAAGGCATATAAAAATGTGTCCATGTAGTGAATTTATATAATCATATTTCTTACCTTGTATATTTTGGCTACAGAAATGGGTAAAATATTTCACATATAGAGAGTCCCAAGGATGCAAATTAGGTATCACAATTGATTCCACCATGCACAGTATGACGTTGTGCATAGCGCTTGATGGAATGAGGCACTACCTCATTGTGCATCCTTGTGACTTCTATATTAAACGTCTACCCAGAAATGTCTTAAAAGTGAAAACCAAGCATGATTTTGACTTGCTTATTTCAATATAAAACTGGCTGAATTAATATTTGCTCCAATTCATAATTACAAATTTCACAAAGTTTGCACTGACGAAACAATTCTCAGCTTAATCCTTTCAGATGGAGATATTTTTGATTGAAATAGCTTTATATGAGTGCAGAAATCAGGGCCTTCAATTTTGTTAGGGACACCTGATATGTGCTATCTCTCATCTCATTGCACCTTAAAGGAGCAACAAGAGATTTTACATAACATGTATCCCTAAAACTATGAAAATTATGATTTTTGGACCAATGTAAAGCTTTTTATAAAAAAATGCCCCCATGTAAAAAGCTGTAAAAGGATTAAGCTGAAAACTATTTCTTTGGTACAGAAATTGTGATACTTCTAATTTTGTATAGGAATAAATACTAAATTCAGCCTATGTTTTATATTGAAATTAAGCAAATGAAAAATGCCTTTTTCACTTTCAAGGCATTTCAGCAAACAAGGTAAGAAATCTATTGGGGTCTTATCTATATGAAATCACTACATCTGACACAATATATGGGTGCCCCAAAATCTCTCGTTGCACCTTTAATGAGTGTGATAGTACTGACAGAAACATACATAGCAATTTTTTTTCCCTAGAGGTATTTTTGAGATATCTTGTGTGGAGCTTATGTTGTCTTGTGGATGGATAGATAGTTTTGTGATGGAATTCATACATCAAGTATTGTTTTTAATTAATTTATTTGTAATTTCTTTGTGAATTTCTTATTAATTCACGATAAGCCCTTAATCCAGTGACTTATCCTCATCAAACTTGGAGTGATATAACCCATTGTGAGTCCTGGTGCTGTAGTTTGGTTATGGAATTTTTGCAATTCATTAATTGTAATTCATTAATTTGCATATTCAGTAATTTGCTTATTAAATGTGAATTTTTCATTGCTACTATGTCCTTAATGCATTGATTGATCTTCATCTATCTCAGTGCAGTGATAGCCTGTGGTAACTTCTTATACTCTGTGATTTGTTGATGGAATTTATGCATATTAATGAGGCATATTATTAGTTAATTTGCATATTTAGCACTTATTTCTCATTAATCCACTGCAAGTCTTCATTGCAATCACCCATCATTTATCCAGTGGCGTACCAAGGCAGTCGATCCAGAGGGGGGAAAATTCCCAAGCCGTCTCGCCAGAAGGGGCAAAATTGGTAATTCATCTAGGTTATTTGCTCCAAGTAAATCTAACCTTGAGGAAATTACATTGTAACTTGTTAAAGTTACCTTAAAAGTGTCATTTTTGGATATTTTTAAAACTTGGGTTTTGTCTGTAATGTGTACTCTACTAAACCACATTTCAACAGAATTAGTGATCAAATCCAGAGATGGGTTAAATATATAGCTAATTCCTGGGAAAACAGAATATCCAATAAAATAAAAGAACTCTTATTTGACATAGGAACTATTGAGTGTAACACCACAGAATGTATATACACAATATTTGGTTCATATATATGAGTGTCGTGTAACCATCAATAGGATGGGGTGGTCCGTTGGTAGATTTATCTCCCTCAACCTCTGTGTACCTTAAGGGTGCATAGCCAAAGACAGCTTCTCTAAGCCTTATGGATTGCTAAACTTGACCACCTTTTTACAATAAAGTCAACATTGAGATACTAGGTCTAATATTTGTATTATGAAAATATATGAATTACTTACAACTTTAAATGATATTTCAATTATAGTGAAATGAAAGTATTAGAAAGAACCAGTGGGCAATGAACTTGTATTCCTGTACATTACATCCCACACTAAATGTCAGGTAGATCAGTGACACAATGTGTTTGCCGCAGTGTGTGGTTTAAGCCAATACCATATACATTAATAATGTACTTTAATTTATTATACCATCCTAATATAATAACATTCAATCGTAGGATGTTTCTTAAGCATAATAGTGAGTTTGACTAAAAGTTTTACAGTTACAATTTTACTTCTCTATACTAGGATTGAGCTTGCTATCAGTGCAGCTTCACTTTTTTTCTTAAAAAAGTTAATTGTATGAATGATTACAAATGTGGTGTCATATTTGCGCCGCACTATATAGTGGAAATTGCTGATCCAAATCTTTGATATGGCGTTAGAATTTAAATAATTTCACGCTCTTGGAGTCGTCTATGCTTGACGACAAGTAAACAAACGTTTTCAGAAGCCATCATGTGTGGAAGGGAAGAGAGGAAACAGAACCGTGTTTTTTTTTCCGCGACGCCAGCTCTTAGTCGTCCACCGCACTTTGCATACAAAATGTCCAGTGATATGTTTGATATGGCTGGGGTTCGTGCGCCCCGCTTGCGGGGTCGCGAGGTGATCACAGGCCCTGATCACGGAAATGCCATGTTGTTTTTACAGCTGTAGTTGAAAATCAACTCTTGGGCACTGGGGACCACAGGATCATGAGACGGGGAAAACGGAGAGATTAATGTTTGCGGAGGATGGGGGATCACATTGTGAGTATTGAAGTAGATGTATAATAACATAAACCATTCGGGTGATGGCATCTTCCAAGTATATGAAAGAGATATGATATCTGATTTATTCCTCATGGGATAAAAGTCTTCCATTCGTACCGACTGTTGTTGGAGCCGTTTTGAGGAGCGTGAGCGGGCAAGCATGCACTTGTTGTGGAGTTGACATCAGTTTGGGTTTGCCCAATCAACAAGGACTTACGTGTAAATCCATGCCTACGTAAAATTGTTTCATCACCTAATTGTATGAACTATTTAAAAGGCTTTGTAAGTGATCTCATGAGCTTGTGATAGGAGAGCGGCGGCCCAGATACATTGGAACCTAAGATGTTTTGATATCAGGGACCTAATCGAATTTAGCTTAGGGTCAATCATGGTGGTGATTACCATTTTGCATGTGAGTTGGGGGAACATGAATTAGGTTGGTAGATGCTAGATGTATGGGCTTAAAAGGGGACAAGGCTTTTCTAAGGATCCAATTTCTCTGATTGGTACGTGATTGGCTACAAACAAAACAAATATAGAAAAGAATAGCAAAAACTGAATATTGATCTTGCCTGCCACCTATCTCTAATCAACGCTTGCTAGGACACCATAGCAAAATATTGACAATTATTTTTTGCCGATGCAATCGTGAACGACATTTATATCAGCATGATATGTGTATCTGTGTGTCAACATTTAGTGTGCACCTTTATGACACTTTCACTTAATGAACTTTCTCGTGATACAATGATGGACCAAGTTCTATAGCTTAGTATGCTTGTAATTGAGACAAGAGAAGATTTTATGGGGTAACAAATGAGTCAAAGGTTATTTAGGGTATAATTATTTATATGCTGTAGTATCACATTTTGGTTGGACCCTTTTCTCTGCAGGCAGAAGTATTCATCCTGCATGACCAAACCTCATGCAGTGGTACTCAGTCTTATTGTTGGTATAAACCATCCATGTTTACACTTCTCAGTGTTACTGATACTCTCTGTTGAGTTCAAGAGTCTATATTTCATGCTATGGCCATGGTCAGTGATATCCAATACCCCGACTTGCACACTAGTGATAGTGACATCCCTGTTGCCACTAAATGAGACTATCCGAACCTAAAGGTAGCTTGTAACAGTTTTTCTGATGGGTTGGGTCAGATGTGCAATTTGGCTTGACAAATTAAAACGGTAGAATGACTTCTATAGCTTCAAAATTTTATATTCAAAATACTACTTCCAATGTTATAATATACAATTCTGGTACCAGAATTACATTGTTTGTATTGTATATTTTAACACTGAAGCATGGAACTATTTCATTTAAGCAGATTAATATTTCCTTGTGGTAAACGGCACAACTTTGTGTACAGCCATGTATGACAGATAGTACTACACAATAGTGATGGCCTTTGCATAGATACGAAGTCCCTTAAAGGGAAGTATGGTAACTGAAGCTTGGTGTTCCATGCAGTGCAATTTCTACTTCAAAAAATAATTACTCAGATGTATCAGTAAAAAGTACCATGAATGACGATGTTCTTTTGTTGCACAATAAAGGTATCATTATGATGATGCCTTGATCGTAGTCATACAATATAGTGTTACAAAACCCCAATTTGTTGTTTCATTTCAAATATTGCGCCACAAAATGCAGCAGTGATTGTCCTTTTAAGGACTGGTCTGTTCAACTACGTGGCTCTTTAGGCAGTGATGGATCAAGTTCATACTTCATACTTGGTATTTAGCTTATACATTTGAGACCAGGGTTTAAAGGTGGTAACAGATGGGGTCAAAGTTCATTCAAGGTCAAATTTAAGTCATTGCTTAGTATTCACATTTTAACACTTCAATGTACTGTGGCTTTTTAGTGCAGTGATGATCAGCTCGTACTTATTCTTTCAAATTTAGCCAAGGGATCTTAAGTCGGGTAACAGAGGCGAAAACTGCCGTTATAGGCACGCAAGCATGATTCATGTGCCTTTTGTGCCACCTCGGTGGTATTTGGTTGCATCAATTAAGGGCATAGGCAATTAAACTTGCACTATGAATGGATCATTGCCCCTTTAAAATACCTATTTACTTTATTAGTAAAGAGTGTCCAAACACTGTGTCATTTATGTCGGAGAGGACTTCCCATGAACTGATGCCATTGGTGATCATTTGGTAAGTCATCTCAAATGACTGACCCCAAGTCTAGGCTTGTTTGGACTCACTTGAATGCGTTTTTGTGCCTATTCTAAATAGGGTATAAAATGCAATCATTTTAAAAAATTTGAAATAAAAAATTAAAAGTTTGATATCTGAGCAACTGGAGTGACATGCATAAGCCCTTCAGGAGCTTGCTTCTGATGCTGAGATATCACTTCTTAATAAGGTGATTGGGATTATAGACATCATTTAGTTTCCCACATTTAACCTCATGAGGTCGGAGCATTAAAATCCTTTCTTAAAGACACCTATCAGTGATTCATACCGAAAGAGTCAAATAGTTGAAATTGCAGGAATAGCTAAAATGGAAGGTAAGTTCTGTAGAATTCTCATAAGTACTCTTTTTCACCTGAAAAATTGCCAGACAAGGATAAAACGCAATGTTCATGATATACTCTCCATTCAAATGCGTGTTGTAGTAAGTGTCCGTGCGGAACGTAATGACTAAATATCCGATTTTGTGGCTATTGGGTTCACCTCTATTCCCCCCTTGTTTTTTTTTGTCATTTTGCAGGGTATTTTTAGGCGTACCCGTACTTGTACGGACCATTCAAACACCTGATTTGATATTTTTTGGGTTTAATGATTTAGAGCAAATCACTTATAGTGCCGTTAATTTATATACAGAGCAATAACTTGGAAACAAATACATGCACACAAGAGCACAGGGAAAACCCTATTTTGTTTATCGTTATTTTCAGAACCGACAAATCATTTCGGTGGGGAAAATGGGGGAGCTTTTGTTCTCCTGGGGGGAAATTCCCAAGATCAATGTTAGTCGATCCAAACTGCTGTTCTTGTGTTGCACTGTGTCCCAGTCCGTCTTTTGCTGTCCTAGCTCCTTCCTGAGAGAAATCCCATTCCCTGTCATTAAAAACCACTGAAACCCTTTGTTTTGCAAGTTGCTCAACTTAGGAGCAGACAGTCCTCTCAGAATTGTGTGTTTTAAAGATGGTGAGGTGGGAGTCATAGTTACTAACAGCAATCAGATGGTGCATTTGGAAGTAAATAGTAACCAATAGAGTTCTAACAATCTTTGTGTGTTTAAATTGTCTGTTCCATTACTGCATGTGGCGTATTGCTCAATCATATTGTTTCAGTGTGGTGGGGAACAGTGATTAAAATAATAAATAATTTTCCCGGTACACTTGCATGCACGCACACACACACACCCACACACACATTTTGTTTGACCTATGCTTCGAGAACTTCAAAGAAACTGCATCCATCCTTGGTTGTAAAGCTACATGGAATAATCCCACTATTATATTTCTGAGGATCTTTGTTAGCTTCGTAAAGAACTTTGTTCAAATGAATTCTATTTTGCATTAAGGTCCTCAGACTTATATGGCACGCACACACATCACACACACCCGCACGCCTCACACTGCCCCACGGCTTGGTGAGTTTGTAGTAGATAACTAACACATGCATACAATATATCTAACCGTGGAATGTTAACGATTTAACTTCCCACCAAGCGGGCACCCTTTTTGGGTTTTTTTTTTTGGCTTGTTTATGTTGAACTGGGACCATTTCTCTTAGAAAACTGTCTTGGGCGGGGTGACAAGAACTGTCTTTTAATGGAATAAAGTGCAATACCATATTACACTTCATTGTGTAATGTGTTAATTAGGGTAACAGGCTGTCCTGTAAGAACTAATACAATCTTAATTAGCTTCATAGGGAATCCCACACTGAAAAAGTCCCCACAAGGCATAAAACATCCCCTAAGTATATGTATTGCATGCCCACTTCACATGTTTACTGGCAAATGAGACCTAATGATTTAATGCTATCTCCCTGAGGAGACGAGACCGCAAAATTAACAAGTCAGCTGGACATACTAACACAATCAATACACCACCGCTACAATCTCTTACTAGTAATCCAACTGTGAATGTACTTCTGCTCCCAAGAAGTGTGGACCCTGTTTTTTCAATGTCTTTACATAAATTTTATTTTGCAACCCATAGATATATAGCACAATGCAGATCATTTGTGGTTTCATGGGTGGTTGTTTTGGTTGTGGTGATATGCTGTGTCCTCAGTTCCAGTGAACAAATCACAACCCACACATTCACACACAAATACCACAACATCCACATTCAACTACATCCACAGTATCGAAAGTTTAATCATTTTGTGAGCAGCATCTGTACCTTCTTACTTGTGGGAATAATCTTTTTACATAAAATTATTCATTTAAGTTTCTTCTTCCTTCCGAAACCTTTTGAATTTTATCACAAAATTTGTAATGGTACTTGTGCCAAAAATAACACCATGGACACTTGAAAATATTGATGAAAAGCCATTATGACAAAATGTGTAACAATGAGATTGAATGGTTTCCATCATATTGAAGGTTCCCATATTGCATTCACATCAAATTGAAGAACCAGGGTCCGGTCATGATCAATCAAGGTTGTCGTAATGTAGTACATGTGTCCAGGTTATGATCAGTGGCTTACCGATGCAGGTCGACCAGAGGGGTGCAAAAATTTCCAAGTCATATCTCGCCAGAGGGGTAAAAATTCGTAAGTCGTGCCCCGGTGCTTTGTTCCAATTAAGTCTGAACTTGACTAAATGCGCACGTAGCGTGCAAAAATCCGCTGAATTTAACTCTATTTTGGCCCAATTTTAGAGGCTGAAAATTGGTCCAAATCCCCCCTGAAAAAGAGGGAAGAAAATGGATTTTGGCCTCATATCGTCCCGTTTTTTTCGAGCCAGCTGGGGCCAACCTGCCCGCCCCCCCGCGTTGTTTTATCGATGGATGGTTGTCATGTGCAGGTACTGTGACAACCCATGCATGAGC
>JAMKCH010008055.1:0-31104 GCA_023653785.1 Ophioderma brevispina
CAGGCATTAATTTCTTGATTTTTTTCTCCTCGGAAAAGCAGCGACCTTTGCACTCGCATCAGTCGTCGGCCTGTTTACATGCTGCCGGGCAGTAATTTTGCCCGGCTTATGGCGGATTCCTCTTGGCCCATGTCCGGCACAGCGTTTTACGAGAGTGCGCCCTCTAGCTTTCTTATATATAACTCTATGGTTGAATAAATTGTGAGTGTTGTCAGAATATTTTCAATAGCATAGAGAGCAAATTGTGGGGAAGTTTGTCTTATCATACTGTTATTTATAAGCCTGCCGCTTCGGGACCACTGGGCCATACAAGGATTGTTTGCTTTTTAAAACATGCGTCAATATTAACTGACATGAAGATCTTCATGTTTTGGTGTGTTATCGGAAAGTGAAGAGAGGAGCCAAATACTCTGGAACTAGTAAATGCGTTTCAGATTTTGATGGCATTATGTTCCCCATTTCTCTCTTCATTCTTCCAGAGCAGAGTGTAGTTCTGGTTTCGGTGTTGGTGTGTCAGCCTAACATCTTCTGTACAACCACCTCATTGACATGTTTCCGCGTGCAGGGTCCCTAAGATGAAACAAATAAGCCCGCCCTACCCCCCATTTGCATGGCCCGTTACAAACAACCATACAAACAATTGGTTTTTGCTTTAGTCAAATATTTATTCATCCTCTTGTTAAATTTTACAGATTCTGCCATCTAAAAGAATAACTCCATCTTTTTAAAACCAATTTCAGTTAAAAAAAAAAACTGCATAATAGGACACAGCCTTTAGGGTTTGTACTACAATGTTAACTAAAATATTGTCATAATTTGACATTTTAGAATCAAATTTGGTACTTAAATGAAGGTATTTGATTTTTTTTTCCAACTTTATTATAGTATCATGGGAAATGCTAATTATTGAAATACCTGTGTAAAGCTACAAAGCCACCGCCTGGTGATAGCAGTTTGTTGTCCCCCGCTGACAAGTTCGGAACGGGGCTATGAAATGACAAGCGTCCGTCCGTTCGTCGTCCTGTGATAAAAATGGTTAACCCATTTTGTAGCCCGATTTAATCTGGTAGTTCCGTAAGGGCGACCAGAGTGTCACTTGGTGGAAAGAAGTGGGTTGATGAGTTCTCAATCTTGATTAGATTTTTGGGCATAAAATATGCTAATTAAGTTCTAATTTGACAAGCATAATTTATGAAAAGTTTCCTGCAAGGCTGTGTACAAGTTTTTCTGGAGTTCGTAAGGCGTATTAATGATGTAACTGGTGGAGGAACGGACTAAGAGTTTCTCAACCGGATTAACATTTTGGGTGGGCGTATTTCGGGCAAATCGAGTTATTCAAATGAGCTAATGAATATGCAAACTTCAGCGTAATTGCTAGATTTTGGAAACCGTACATCGGATACTCAAAATTCTTGTGCTGCATGAAAGCCGATCATGGGGCAACATCTTTTTAGCAATTGAAAGTATGTGATATATGACGGCTTAGGCTATGCAAATGAGCTAATGTTAATAGCATAATTGGCTGTATCTCTGAAACGGTATTTCCTACCATAAGACTAGATGCCATAGGGGAGGGGGGGGGGGGTGTGTGCGGAGGTGGTGGGGTGTGCGGGGGTGGGGGTTTTTTTTTGCGGGGGGTTGGGGAGTGGGGTGCGTGTGGGTGGGAGGAAGATAGACGTTTGGTGTTGAATGTTGTTGGGAAGGGAAGGTGTTGGGGAGAGGGTGTTACAGGGTGCTTGGGGAGTAAGGGTGGGAGTGTTCGGGTGGGGGTGTTGTGAGGGGGAAGGGTGTGGGGAAGGGAGTGGCAGTTGGGGGGTGGGTGTGGGGGAAGGGAGGGGTGGGGTGGGATGTTGCGGGGGGGGGAGGGGTTTAGTTTAAGGAGAGGGTGGGGTGTTGCCAGGGTGGGGTGTTGCAGAGTATTGGGGGAGGGGGGTGGGTGTATGCGGTGTGTTGGGGAGTTGTGGGCTGTTGGGGAGGGTGTGTTGTGGTGTTGCGGGGGGGGGTTGGGGAGGGGTGGGGTTTTGCAGGGTTGTGGGGATGGGGGGGTCGGGTGTGTAGATGACTTTATTCTTATGTTAGTGGCGTGGACTTCGGCTGCGGGACATCTTTTACGATCGGGAAATACGACGTTGCCTTGGTTTAACCAGTAAGTAGTACCATACTAAAAGGTTGTCTTCAAAACTTGCTTCGCCACTTTAATTGCAAAAAAAAAATAAAGTGCATTTTCTATTAGGTTTAATGTCTTGAGTGCTCTGAGACAACTTAAATTATGATGGCCTTTAAATGCATAGGAAGTGACTAAAGTCACAATATTATATCTGTATTCCTTATGCATGCATGCACAAGGGAACATACATTACAGCTATTCTTGCGTATGTCATATTTATATAACTTTGAATAATGTAGGACAGTGGAATGGAAGGTTAAGCCTTTTCAGGTTCCACCTTAAATTCCCAATCTCTGCAAGACTTTGCATGCACAGGGATATATTTATAGCATGAAGTTTTCTTGAAAATTAAAGTAAACAAAAGAGCAAGTGGCCACAGGTATATTACTGCAGTAGTGCTGATGCCCCAACTTAAAATCCTTGTACACTGTTGTACACCTTTACTCAAAGATGGTAGTGGCCAAATTTCTTCAACATCACCCTTGTAAAAATAATCTAAATATTTTCTTCTGCTGACATAAAATGAAAATTTGTATTAACTCCAACTAACTGGCTAATGACATTATGGAACCTTCAATTACAACCTGACTCCTCCTCAAGCCAAGTTTCACAAAATCGCCAGTGTTTGTACAAGTTTTTGTTTGTTAGCAGTTACTCTATCTACGAATGTGCCATTTTATGTCCAAAGCACAAAATCAACATCTATGCATGAATGATTCAAATTTGACAGCCAGGTAGGGGTGAAAAGATCCGATTTGATGATGGATAATTCAACAGCTATATTTATTTATTTTTAATATGTGAGGTAACAGATGGATGGTCAAATACAAAGCCATTCAGGGGTCACTTAGCATTATTATATTGCTCTACACATTTTCTTTGACCACATATCGGACAGTGTCGTTGGGACCGTTGTCCCTATTTTTTGTTAAAAGTCATAATGTTAGCGTCATTCAAGATCATTAGGCATGACGGTCATCTAGAAAGGGGATTCCAATGGGACCCACTTTTCAAAAACTTGATAGATTACAATTAAGTAAGTGGTATATTCTAAGTTGAACAATTACAAAATAGTAACAGGTCAATTTATCTTACGGGAGAGAGGTAAATCATGAAAAAAATTCCATCTTGGTTTTTTAGACTTAACATCAGATATGGGTCTTTTAGGTTTTTCATAATGGCAGATTGTTAATTCTTGTTCTTGAGATTGACAATTAGAAGTGCAGTCCTTTTTTGTTTATAAATAATACATTGGCTTAATAAAGACGCCATTTCATCAAGGTCACTGCGCTGTTGCCTAATTTAATTATGGGCTGCCACGCAGAAGGAAATGGTCCAATCATTTTGACTTACCTAGGTTAAGCAATTGGCCAAGCGCGCATGCCTATCAGCACTTATGTTGTAATATTCCCCCTAAAAGCTACACCAATATGTTTGGGTCGAAGTCGAAGAGGCACAAGAAGTAAAGTGGCTGCCCCAAGTGGAACAAAAAACATTGGCCGCCCAGCGGGGATTGAACCCGTACTTTAGATCATGAGGCAGACCGTCATATCCACTGGACCAATGTCTAGATTAGTCTAGACTAAGTTGGTTGGTGAAATGAGTGCAAATTATTTTCAATAATTGTCTTAAGTGGGTTTGGACAATTTTTTTTTAGTGGTATGATGCAATCCACCCAGAAGCAAAATCGACATGGATTCCCATATTGATGTTCAAACAAGACAATAGATTTCAATGAGGGTAAGATACGAAAAACAAAAAACAACCCAGTCGTAAAACTGATATTCTGAATGCTATAACATCCTCAATTTTCTTATTTTCAATAATTGCATAGAAATAACAAGTTGGGACTAGACATTACTTCACAGTCAGGGGAGGTGATAAAACAAGTTGATCACTCCTGGAATTTAACACAAGCATGCTCTTGGCCACTCTCTCAGCTGTCAATCAAACATGTAGCCATAGGAACATCTCATGCTGCCATAGTTACAGGTGAGCAAATATAGAGCCATAAGGTTTTATTATTTGGTAATTTCACATAGTTGCTAATGACATCACATTAATTGCTTGTATTAGTGCTGTGTGATTGATACCTTTCTTAAACTGATCCTCCTCCTCATTGTCTTCCTCATTATTGCACTAACATATATCCCGTAGGACTGATAGCTATAAGGCTGCGTTTGTCAGGGATGTGTTACAACCCTCCATGTTTCCACTTGTAAGGCACAAATCCCATCAGTAGTTAAATTGTGATTATCCAAACAAGCACCCAGGAGCAGTGGCGTATCAGGTGGGGGCAAGGGGGGAAGAAGTGAACAAAAATCTTGAGGTGTAATCGGAATCAACACGGGTATTCAGGTTAAAATCATCCCCTCTTCACTTCTTTTTGCCCTGGACCGGGAAATGTTTTTGCCCGGAGATCGGGACATTTGTTGTCACTACCTCCGTGAAATTGCCCCCTCATAACACCGGTTGGCTACGCGCCTTCCATGAGAGAGACGGTTCTGCCTACTTTCATAACTTGACTGTCTATTAAAATGTATTGTATACAACTCCTCTGCTTCCTAGAACTATATACTCTGTAAACCTAAGAATACAAGTAAATTAATTAATGCCCTGCGTAGAGTCAGTCTAAATCCATGAATCGCGGGCGAATTTAAGCACAGCGTCTGATGCACGAACAAAACAATCTCTTACACAACTGATACCCAAAATACTGGTCGTATAAGTTTGACATACCAGGCATTCCGTGTGAGACTTGTGGTATTGATTACTATGTATGGAGTATATGGCTATTCTAACAAAAATCCGGTGCCATTCCAACTTCAGAATTAAATTAATTTAATTCAAATCTGGCTTGATATTAATCGTTTTAAAAAGTCAACCTGTTGAAGATACTGAATGGATCACTAAAATTTACGAACACCACTCTAACTCTCGTAATTATGTAGCAACCATTGAATAATTTACTTTTTTTGTGTCACTTTTCTCCGATGTGAACAACGTTATCCAGTATATAATTTTCCTGTTAGCGTCCTTCTCATCATTAAAGTGTTTGAAACATAACCACGAGTAGAAATATTTCTCCTTGAAGTATCTCTCTATAATATTAAACGGACTAATGTTTGGCAAAGGAGATGATATTTCTTGTTATATCACTAACTATAGATGTATTTTGTCAACATTAGTGGAAGTATTGTTCTATGATCTGTTGTACCTGTTCTGTAACTGGGTTTTCAGTTTATAACTACACAGCACAAAACTATCACATTTGCTGTAATAAACAATTTGGATCTATCCATTCAATGTAACTGGAACGATTACCTTATTTAAAAAATGAATCAAATTCACAGATTTTTATTCTTTGTATGATGCACTGGATAACGTGTGTTCACACCATAGGGTTTTCTTAGAGAATGTTCAAGATCAACCGATTCACACCTCAATGCGATAATTCTTGTTATATTTCCTTATTTTATTGTTAGTAAGTATGTATGCAAAATAAATAACACACATAAAGTATTTTTTTCACCATACATCCGTTCCAAAACAATTGACAAAAATGCTCCTTCATTCATCTAATTTGATTTCTAACACTCATCTAGTTTTAAAGCGAGTGGTTTATGAAGCATTCTACTGTTGTAATTCTATATTTGCTTCTCTTTTTGTTCAAGTTGAATTATAAATGAACCTTTAGTAATACTGTTTTAAGCCTACAATATTAAGAACATGGACGGTTTTCGACATTACATTTGTGCAGATAACGTTGTTCACCAGTTCAAATATTATTGGCTATATGTGGGCATTTTAACATCATACAACATCCAATTTTGCAGGGGATGAAGTTATTTTGCTTTTTCTTCTTCCCCCACAGTAAAATTTGAAATCGATGAATGAATGCCACTGACCAAAACAGAAACAACGTTATCAGATACGCTTTTCACCCCTCTGTTTACAGATACTAAAATTCAGTCACATTTGATGTGTAATATTTTATTTTATAACCATCCTGCTTCTAATGGACTGTTACGTTTATGTCATGCTTTTAAATCAGTCGCAATTGCCTATTTTGTGAAGCAAATATTTTTTTATCAAGATTAGTTTTTATTAGTCAAATTCATTCACTGTGAAACCGATTACTTGAAATATTTTGTGATCAGGGTTCCCTAAAACCTTTGTCTTTAATTGTTTTCTCATTCCATAATTCCATACATTTTATCAATGTTTAAAAGAACAATTTAATCCTTTTTTGAAATGAAATTAAAGCATTTGGAGAAGTTGACCCCGTGTACAGCACTGATTTTGTGACCTTCGCCCTCACCATGATAGCTGGTAATAAAACAATTTCAGACAGACACGGGTATATACTTTTTTTCCTCCTTGATGCTAGAAAGACGGAAATTAGAGATTATACATGATTGGAAAGCATTTAAATTTATTGACCCCCTGTATTAACCTTATTTTCACCTAATTCTTGCACAGGATGTGACCCAGCTGTAAAATGGAATATTGAAACGCCTTACCACCCTATAACGAAAATAAGAAACCGATAAAAACCTTACGTAACTTTTGTCACTATCCTAAACTCTCTGGTCCTGGTCTACATTTTGATTTTTATTTATTGTGGATATTTTAATTGTTGTTTGAGACATTTAATTTCAGTAACCATTATTTTCCATTTTGTGTGAAAGAATTTGTCTGAAAAAGCTCAACAGCCTACTAAGTTTTGTATGCAGCAATTAAATTTGTTAAAATAGCCTATCGATTACTGTAGACACCACTTCATTTTCACGGACCCTTTTCACCTGCAATCTTTCACAATTAAACGAAATTCGCCCCAAAATATGTTATAGACATGTTAGTGAAAATACCATTTTCATAGTCTTACTCTGATGGTATGAGTGGTAGATTCGAGCTGATAATCATATAGAGCCCAAAATCATATGCAAAGTTTGCTCCATTTTCATTATTCTACATGGAGCTTTAAGTTTTACTTTAACAAATCAATGTTATTTTTAATATTCTAAACTGAGTAAAATATAAATTAATATATCTGATTAAACTCCGACAAGTAAACAACATTTTGTGTGACGCCGTGCACCTTTTTAGCGTTTGATACTACTGCCTAGCTAGGTGCAAATGGCATTCTTAATATGAAGTTTTACGTATCACGAACCAACTCAGTGGGTTTATCAACTATTTTGTAATTCATAGTGTAGCGACATATAAATGACACTACTCCCGCTGAGCAGAGCGCACCATTATTTAATGGAAATGTTACAAACGTTTGATAAAAGAACGAATGGTTGCACTTTTGATGGGCGATATTAACTATGTTATGACTTTAACCTGGAAAATCCTTTTAAAAATCGTTCAAATATACTTCCTCTAATCACTACTTGTGAACTACGTTATCTCTCTGTGAACAGCGTATTCATTAACAAACTTACAGTAAATTACGGAATAAACCGATAACACTATTGTGATAAAAAAGATAAAAAAAATAAATAATTTGTATTATTTAAACGTTGTTTTAGGCAAGCTATGTTTCGTGGATATTGTGCCACTATGACCAAAATATTTGCATAAGTATAATGTAAGAATGTATGGTCAGGTTAATGGAGTATTTTAACATACAGCAACTAAATGAAACACAAAAAATATGTCAATCGTCCAAATTTTGCTGCTCATCTGATTTGTGTAGACTTTTCATAAATTGTCAATGGAAAAAAAAACCTGACCTGAACAATTTGTCAAAACGGCTTTTGATCTAACCGGGATACCGTTTTTTCACGATAACGCGAGTCACGATTTCTCTTATTTTTTGGTGGTAATACAGAAACAATATTTAGAAGAAAAATCGAAACATTCCAATACATTAGGGCCATGGGCAGTAGACCTATGACATAATATGTGGCGAAGTGAATGGGATATGTACTTCCCGGAGAAATGGATAACGTTGTTCACAAGGTTAAAACGGTCGCTTTAAAACGAACTTATTTTCTTAAACACAAATGAATATTTGAGGCGCTTCAGGTGGACAAATTCCAATACTCCGATAGGATTACTACAAGAATGTTCATAAATAACTGAATAATTACTATTTTGAGTTTAAGAAATCGTCTTTGCTGCACGGATAACGTAGATTACACCATTTTCGTGGAAAGTGTGTTTGATGTTAAAATAACATATTAAGGTTATTATACATACGAAAAAGTGTTTTGATACTTAAGTTTGGTACATATATTTCTTCAAATAGTAAAACAAAAAAGAAAAACTTGATTTTTTATAAAGAAATATAATAGTCTAAAAGTACACCCTAAGCTGTGGAAACGTGATTTTTGCGTTTTTCGGTCCTTTCCGGTGAAATCTCAAACTGATAATGTCGTCAAAAGTATAGCAAAGTATGGTGTTCTGAGTAGAACTCGCCGAGTTCTATCAAAATAACAAAGAAAATCCGAAATATATACTTGTAGTAAAATTTCCTAGATAAAAGAATGGTAAAAATGCTAATGGCACCGAAATTTGTAGAATAGCCCATATATGCTTTTTGAAGAAAAAGATGCTTTCATGGATTATTAATGCTGAAGTTCAGAAAAAAAATTAGTAAAACCAATATATTTTGTGTTATGGACAATAAATCAGCATTGGGGGGGCACTTTATTCAAAGGTGGATATGATGCGTGAACAAGAAAACGCATAAAAAGGGTCCCTTTATCCCAACAGGCGTTGAATGCGCATACATTGATTAGGGTGTCAAAAACAGCAAAATATGGAAAAAAGGATATGTTTTTTCTTAACCCTGAAGTTGTGATGTACGTATTTAAGGTATGTAATACTCAAATTAACCGGCGATCAAAATCACCAAAAATATTGTAAAGCAAAGCAAGATAATAAAGGGCATGCATATTAACACAATGCATTGCTTACTTGTTTAGGGTAGCAAAAACTGACAAAAATACTTGTATAGGGTAGCAAAAACAGACAAAAATACTCGTTTAGGGTATGTTTTTTATTCGGTGGAAATACTTGTTTAGGGTGCATTTTGTAAGTCCATGTTCACGCATCATATCCACCTTTGAATACAAGAGGCCCCCCTGGGTTCTGATCTAAGCTAAATCAGGGATCAAATGGGGTTACCCTGTTTTTGCCTTTTTCCCACAATTTTGAGGTGCTATTTTTGCCATTTGATCAGAGTGATGCATCAAACGCCAGGGCATATGAGGTCATTCAGGGGTCAAATGTGGTTAATCTAACCCTCAACAGTGTTTGAGATGGTCAGACGATGGGGCATATAGGGTGATCACAGATTTGTGGTCAGAGGTCATTCAGGGTCAGATGGGGTCATTCTCACCCCCTTTGTAATACGTATCCCCCAGTTTTGATTACAGCCAATAGTATTTAGAGTGATTATCAAGTGCCGGGGCACATGGGATTTTGAGAGATTTTGGTTCAAAGGTCATTCTGGGGTCAAATGGGGTCACTCAATTTGGATTAATAGAGCCAGCCTTTTACTATTGTTATTTAAAGTCATCAAACATCAACCAGGAATGGTGATATTTGTGCTTTGTAAAGTACAACTTTATGTAGTTAAACTAATCCAATGCACTCTGTTTTATAGCTGTAATACTGCTTTTGAGAAATGTGATGTTTAGTATTTTCTACTAAGCAAATCTATTCATTACTCAAAATGTAAACATCTCATAAAGCTCTTATATGGTACTGTAAGCAAACATTATATAAACTTTAGTAAACAAAGAACAATTTTTAATTATGAACAGCAGAATTAAAGAAATTCTTTAATATTTCTTTCAGTGCTGAGTTACGTCTTTCTGATTGTCAACCCTCGATATCAAACTTAATTTTTTCTTTTTACATTATTAGAAAATGGGCGATGTTTAACATTAGGATCCAACCAATACGGCCAGCTTGGCTGTCAAACATCAAGTAAGGTACCCAGAGTTGCCTGTATTCCTGATTGGCCACAACAACCTAATGTTGTTGACTTGGCATGTGGTGATATGTTTACAGTGGCACTTGCAGCAGGTAAGGTGACATGTTTTGTCTTGCCCCAGAGGGTGTATTGAGTCAATCCCACAATGCACCAGTTTGGGGAAATTTCACCTCAATAGGGTCATGTGATCCCACAAAAATCCTATTCTTAACACATAAAAACCCTGACTTTTAGGCTCATTTTATCCCACAAAGTGTTAGTACTTAGGAATTTTTCACATGTTCATGAAATGTCTTGTGGTTCTTGAACTTTTGGAACACTTTTAATCCATAATTACTGACATGTGTTTAGTACAGTACAGTATAGGCACATTGCTATGCATTATGGGATTGATTCAAAACACCCTCTGGTCTTGCCCTGAGCTTGCTCAAAGCAAGACTAAGAAATCACTATTTCTGTATGTGTGTGTAGTTTGATGTAGTTTATATGTATGGGGATGTCCAGTCGCTTTGGTTAAGTTTTTGTAATAATGTTATCTCCTGCCCAAACACTTGGGCCAATACGTGGATCCTGGGTTTCCTACCGGAAATCATTTTTTACCGAAATTCCTATGCACCAATGATGTACGAGTAGATATGCATCACTCCATGCACGCTCGCGGTTTAGTGCGCCTCCTTTAAACTGCGCACATTTTGTGGTGCAAAAATTACAAGGCAATCAAAGAGTACTTGTTACTGGTAAAATTTATGTACAGCAAACGGTTTTCGCACAGTTATGACAGAAAAATGACCGTATGACACAAAACACCATAGAATATATATGCGCTATTTATTTTATCTACTCGTACATCGTTGGTGCATTGTGGGATAGGAGTTTCGGTAAAAAATGATTTCCGGTAGGAAACCCAGGATCCACGTATTGCAGCCCAACTTGATCAGAAGAACCACTGCCCCAAGGTTCATGGGTGAGAAGTCATGTGGGCCGATTAAAGGGGCATTGAAAATCTATCCATTCGTTTTTCTGCCACATCTGTCTACGATCACCAAACTTAGCTCGATATAAGCACTGACCCAAGCCCCATATGAGGTGAAAGGTCATGTGGACTGATTAAAGGGGCATTATTTGAAAATCTATTTGTTTTTCTGCCACAAATCAAATGCTACCATCACCAAACTTGACGTGTACACAGATTGGGGTCAAATGTTATGTGGGTGGATTAAAGGGGCATCCTCATATTCTGAAGTGGTACATGTGCAAATGTTAAACATTTTCTGATCACGATGAGGGGCAAGACATGTGATTCAAGAACTGTCTTATTCACCAAAATTACAGGTTTATGGAGGCAGACTTTAACAGTCATTTTTGGCTCATACAGCAAAGCTGTAAGCCTGTGCTCACACTTCATAAATAATGTTTCTCTTGCAGTCATGGATGGATTTTCATGTTAATTGTTGGGTTGATCAGTGGGTAGGGTATGGGGGGTGTTCAGGAATTAGAGGTGAAAGGTCATCTATTGGTATATGAGGTCATAAATTGTGTAAAATGAGGTGTTCAGTGATGAGGTCGTTTAGGGTTGGCCCATTTGATGTCATTGTCGAAAAATACCCAATGCTTGCCTACAGAAAGAGAAGGTACTTACAGTAGAATATATGGGTTGTTCAGGATAAGAGGCATTTATTTATATAATTCTTAGACTAGGCCTTACCTGTATGAGCTTGTTTGCATCCCTGATGTAGGGTCTTGTGGTGTCAAAATGATAGGAGCAGCCATGTTAGGAGCTAATTCTGTTCACTTAAAAGGCTAAAGCTTAATAGACAGTCTGTAGGCCTATAGACTACTACTACTTCTGTCTGTCCAATTAACTTAGATGTCCGGCTTATATTATGACTCTTGACTCTGAAACTGAGAAGGAAGAGCGGTAGGGTGATAGCAGTCATAATGGTCTTTGAGGAGGAGGTGGTGAGGTTCATAAGCGGCTATGCTCCACAGTGTGGAAGGAAGTGTGAAGAAAAGGAGCAGTTTTATGATGAGTTGGCAGATGAATGGGATATGCAAAGTGTCGGTGAATTGGTCTTATGTGTTGGGGTTTTTAATGGGCATGTGGGGAAAAGATCAAAGGTTTTGAAGGTGTTCACTTATGTTATGGGTATGGGGAGAGGAATTTGGAAGGAAGAATGTTGTTGGGAGTTCTGTGATGAAAAAGAGTTATGTGTTGCGAATACGTGGTTCAAGAAAGAGGACAAAAGGAAAGTGGCATTTAGCTCAGGGGGAAATGAGACAGAGATTGATTTTGTGTTAGTGGGCAAGGGGAAGAGAAAATTTCTGAAGAATGTTAAGGTGATTCCAGGGGAATTGCAACACAGGTTGGTGGTTGTGGATGTGGATAAGAGGAAGGTGAAAAAGTGGCGAGGAAGGTAGTGCATGTGAGGAGGAAAGTATGGTAGCTGAAAGAAGAAGAGACAAAGAATTTGAGACAAGAGTTGGGGAGCTTGTGGGGACTGATGTGTCAGATTTGTGGGGGTGCTAGAAAGAAGGAGTGTTACAGGCATGTGATGAAGTGTGTAGGAAAACGAAAGGTAGGAGAGACAGGAGAGATATGGGGTGGTGGAATGCAGAGGTGAAGGAGGCGAAAGTGAGGAAGAAGGATGCATTCAAGGATATGAGAAAAAATGGTACGGAAGTAAAGCGAGGTATAAGAGGCTAAAGAAGCGAGCAAAGAAAGTGGTTGCGAAGGCTATGAAGGAGGAGGAGGCAGAGGAGGGGCTGAGTGAGTTGAGAGAGAATCCAAACAAGTTGTATAAGATAGTGAAGAAAACGGATGGAAGAGATGTCGTAGGGGGAAGATGTATGAGAGGAAGTGATGGAAAGTTGAATTTCAGTGAGAGAGATAGAGGTAGAGTCTGGAAAGAGCATATGGAGAGAATCATAAGTGGAGGAGTAGAGTAGGAGGGTTGGGTTGAGGATGGAGGATGCATTGAATCGGGTGAAGTGGAAGGAAGGAGTGAGGGCAGTTGCTGCCAGTGTGAGGTGAATCCGGCCACCCCCGTTTATGGGGACAAAACCGGATTTAAAACTTTGGATTTACTACTACTACTACCACTCTGAAACTTTGATGGCAAACCAATTCACGAATTAGGGTCACTTCAAAAGAATGTTACAAACAATAATTCATTCAAGGACCTTGCTCTGAGCTCTCTTCTAATGCCATTCATTGATCTTGTTTATATTTCGAACAACAGTATGGATTTGATCCTGTTGAACAAAGTTCGGCATTATTCATTTCATACCAGTGGCGGACAATATTGATCATGAATTAACTCTTCCAACAACTTGTTCCATCCGGTATCAGAACATGCTGATATTTAGCTTTTAGCATCTAATTGACATGGTATTCGCCTTTAAGATGAGACTGTTATTTCACACGTTTTGTTATTTTCAAAAAATAGGATATTTTTATTAATTTTTGAATTAACCCGATCATCCCATCTCCGGGGATAAAAGAAGTTTCAATTCTAACATTTATACAATAATTATCATGTATAGGTATTGTATCGCTAGTACTACATTGTCTCAAATGAACAAATTCTCAGCTCGGAAGTGTGCCTATAAGTTTGACCCTATTTTACTTTTAATCTCATAACTGGATTCATGTAAAGAGGTCGTAAAATGTTGATATTGCTAATGTTGTCATTTAACCATGTGTAAGTATCACCCGATTTTTACCTTTATCTTGATAAACTTTGTGGCATAAAGAGGTCACCATGACAGTGTAATATGGTACTGTTACTTTTGTCATTTGACAATATTTAAGTTTGACCTTACCCTTATAATCATAGGTTGCATAAAGAGATACCAGTAAATTTTAAATCTATGTTTAGGTGCAATGTGAGGGTATTGGTACTTTTGTTATTTGACCCCTTCAAATTATCTATTAACCTTTGAACACTTAAATGTCTGTCACCAAGAAGGTCACATTGACTTTAAATTTGACAAAGGCAGCCCGGAGGTATTCATGCCTGTATTTAAATCAAGGGACTTTCAAAAAAATTTTCTCTTTATTCTAAAGAGTATAGAAAATCAAATGTATTCATTCAAAAGCGGTTGAGAAACAGGTTTTGAATCAGTGGAAATCTGCATTGTAAATAATTATCTGATCCAATACCGAGTGGGGAGCACTCAATACAACTTGATTTTAATCCTACATTAGCTTATGGAATCAAAAATTCTACTATTATGATAGCATTGGAGTTCTATGACAAGCTGTCATACATATTATGTTATAGTTCATCATCTTCCTATACTTTGTAATCATACAGAAGATAAATCATGCACTGACCATGGGTGATGCATGTGCTTAATGTCATGATATACATCTAACTCAGGGGAGGATTTCATAGAAATTACCCAAAATAAAACCTACCTGACCAATTTGCTTGAATTCAGTACCCCCGGTAGTTGAGTGTTTGGCACAAGAGGGCCTTGTTAGAATACTAAAAGAACTCTTTCTCTTACTCGTAGCAAACTTTTCGATTTTTTGACTAGTGAGCCTTCAGATTTTAAAACCCTTATTTAATTTTAGAGCGAGCACAAATCTTGTGGAAAAAAGACTTTTGACAGCAAACTTGACTCTATTGTGCTTTGGGCAGATGGCAAATATCTGTTCTTGGGCAAGGCATCTCGTGGTCGACTAGGTCGGTCAGAAGACAATGCAGGGAGTCCCCAGCTTGTTAATATACCCAATGACAGCCCTTTCTGTGTCACACTATCTTGTAGCCAGGTAACACATTCTTGCAACCCAACGGAAGTAAAACACAAAAAGTCTTCTTTCTTTGTTAGACTTCACACATAGAATTGTAAAGTTCATTATAATTTGAATTGGATTCAGTAAAATCAATCCCAAAAACATTAAAAACATAATTATTAATTATTGTACAGTGTGTCCCAAAACACAAAAAAAGTATTCTTCCTTTTTAGATTCACACAATTTACTTTTAAAGTTCATTTTATAATTTTATTTGACATTCAGTAAATCTAATCCCAAAATACATTAAAAACATATATTATTTATTATTTGTACAGTGATGTCCCAAAAAAAACGCAAACATTGGTGTCAGCCGCAATAAGTTGAACAAAAACACATGATTACTTGTTTGTTGTAATTTACGAAGCATGTTAGCTAAGTCCCTGAAAAAATCATACGTGATAGAGTCAATAGTTTTAAGATATGCCCCAACAATCAAGTAACCGCGCGACCCTTTACCAAAATGAGGAGTGGTAACCACAAGAATGGGCAATGAAGAACAGGATAGAAAAACACTATTGATTGCAATCAATATTCACTTGCCCAATTTCTTGCAGAAATTTTATTGGATCAAAGTAAAACGATTTTCATAATTATTATTTAATTAATTTAATAATTATTATTAAACTGAAATGCATAAAACATTATTTTTTGGTGATAAAATACGTTAGAATACGTATAAAACTATGACTAAGTCCATAGACAAACTCAACATTACATAAAATGATAAATGCGGTGGGCTGCAACTTGCTTGTACTGAACATAATGTTCAATTCTCAACTTTATTGAAAGTAAAACACTGTTTCAACACAAACTCAATAACATTATCAGTATATTCAATCTGTCATTAAATTTTGGGTTAGATAACTCTTGTGTGCTGTCACAAAAATGTGAATGAAAGCTCTATCAATGCTCTACAAAGAGTTTTTAGTTATACACATTCCTAATTCCATTTTTTTAAGGGTTAAAATTGCAGGTATTAGCTTTTGTACAATGGAAACATTCATTGTTAATGATCTGTGGCAGTTACCTGTCTTTAAAATAAAAAGAAAAATGGGGTGGGAGTTAAAGATTCATATGGTGGTTCGGACGCAAAACGTACAGTGCGTATTGTAATATGCGCCTCCAATTGGTTTAAATGGGTTCTGCAGGTTACTTGATTCTGGGTTCATATCTTACAAATATTGACTCTACTTTTATGAACTTTTCAGAGACATTAGCTAACGTCCCATCTTACCTTACAACAAAGAATAAAGTAGTTCAAAGTGATTTTGTTCAAAACTTATGGCGCCTGTCACCAAGTGGTGCATTTTTTGGGACACATTCGGTGGTAATTTAGCAATTAATTATTATTCTAGACTCATGATGGGATATTGGATGATTTAATAGAAAAGTAGCATTATACCCACAGAAAACAATCATGTTTTAAACTTTAGCAGGCATGTAAGTGGGGAAAAATTGTACATCATAATGGTAATAACTGATTTTTATAAGTATCAAACATTGGTCCGAGTGGATAAGTCCGTATTTCATAAAAGTTAAATTAATCTTAATGTGGACTTAAGAGAGTTATGCTCGTAAGTTCTTAATCTATCAGCCCAATTTAAACAAAATTTGAACGAATGTTCTTATTTGAGATTTATGAGTCAATCCCCAATCAACTTTTTACCTGGGTCTTAATTCTTATTAATTTTACTTATGAATTCTTACAAATTCTTCTTAAGAAGCATTACAGACTTAACAGATACACTCGTCTTAAGATTCACTTTTTCCCTACACAGCCAATTTCTTCGTGGTAGTTACCTCGCAGCTACTACAGAGTAGACCCGGTTACCTACCCAATATAGGTACACTCGCGGCCAGGAATCTTTTGTGTATTTTGCCACATTAGAAGATAGTGCACACACAGCGGCTATCTGCACCCTCGCGGAGTAGCTATGTGGCAGCTCCACCTATTTACTGGCACAGTTCAAAATCTTCAACTCACTACTGTAATTTTAAAATTTTTTAGATATTTTTGCCCATATTTGCATTTTATTAAAAGTTGTGTGATATGGGTTTTTTTGATGGGAGCCTTTCCCGATTTGAATTTCGTAATGATTTTCCTAAAAACTACTAAAAAAATGATAAAGCAAGAAACAAGACCAAGGTATAGTGCCCTAATTTCATCCACTATCAAAATGGTGTCATAGTTACCGCGAGGTAGCTACGGAGATGCATGTTAATTTTGTACTGTCTACAACCTATCACCTTCTCTCCACCTAGTGGGCAACTACAGGGTAGCCATCGGGGTAGGTATGTAGCGAAGACACACCAATGTATACACAATTAAACGGTGTTAATTTGGAAGCCATATCTTGCAAAATACTGCCACTTGCCCGGTGTGTCCTGATGGCAGTAGCGCCTGAGACCACGGTGTAGCAACACAGGGGCACAGTACACGGGGTAGCCTGCCTACCTGCAGTAAGAAAACGGCATGTAAGATTTCACGCTTCTTAAGATTCATTCACTAAGATTCACTCTTCTATGCCAAAAGATTTAATTTAATAAGTGAGGGCAAAATAAAAAATAAGCAAGTTATTGCCAGATCACTTAAAACCTAAGCACCACTTGATTTTTTGGTAGTTTATATGATTAATACAAATAGTCAGATGGTGTGCTAATTAAATTTTGTTGCGGTCACCTCGAAATCAAGAGGGGCCAAAATGGCCGCGTTTTGGCTACGACAGTTATTTTGAGTGTATTTATATGTGAAGCATCCAATCACTTGTTCTTGGAGTCATATTGAAGATAATTTATTCTCTACATGATGATATCAACTTTTGTGGGGTTTTATCGTATCGAACACACCGTTTTGGGGCCAATTTTGCAATTTTTTTCAAAAAAATAATGCCAGACTGCATTTACGTTCTCCACTATATATCAAATCGTTCTTCATAATTGGATCAAGACATCTCAGGAATTTGCCCTCTATATAGCATGTGTGTTGAAAAGCACAGGATCATAGCCAGTTTAATTAAATGTGATAGGTCTTAAGAATGGGGGAATGGGCGTATTAATCACAAAAAACACCATTTTTGCACATTCTTCTAAACCAAATGAACAAAATGTATGTCAAGTACCATATAAACAATGATTATGGACAGTTTTTGATCACCAACTATAATAAATGTTTGATTTCAGTTGCTGAAATGGCCTTCCTGATTCAATTTGTTGCGGTCACTTAAATCTAAGATAGCGGCCAAGAATGGCTGCTGCTTTGACAAAACAAATGTTTTACGGATAATTAACGGTTGAAAGAACGAAAGCCTCCAATCAGCATGTGATGTGTCATTTTAAAGCAAATCCAAATTTTCTACAGGATTATACCATCCTTGATGGGTTTTAAGGTGGTATACATAAGAAGAAATTATGCCAGCAAAAAAATGTGATGTTTTTGAGTTTTTACCAAAAAAGAGTGATCAAGAAGAAGAGAGAAATTTTAATCAATGGGAACAATGTGTCATATAAATTTTTAAGTTTTGTAACTGATCTAGAAGTACATTATAGCATCCAAAGGGTACTCAGGAACCCAAAGTGACTGCTGTTTTCACTTTACAAACTTACTATGTACATAGCTCGTAAATAGAAAACTCTAATGTTTGGGGTACTAGCAATTAGCGTAGCGGAAGCTGCAGGCCTTCGACATTCCATTCTCGGACCGTCAGCATTTATTTATTGATATTTAGGTTATCCACAATGCATTCTGTGCTGAGATAGAGACCTGTTTCATTCTGACTTATTTGCTCTGTAGCAAGTTCGGAGAGTTGGCAAATGACCGTGAATTCCTATGAGAAAGGAAGGAAACATGTCGCTCACCCAATTTTTCACACAGAGACTGCATGGTCTGCGGATGAAACCAGATCAATCATGAAAGTATTAGCAGATATGCTGAACCAGGGGTACTCCTGTGGTGCAGCAGAATAGCAGACATGCAAGCTCAAACTTGACAAATTGCCAAAACTGCACTACGAAACTTCGCTCATGGCCCAGTCATGGCCAAATTCTAAGTGTGTTGGTTTTTCTTCATTACGGGATGCGATACACTGGAGATCTTGTTCAAACTATGGCAGTTCATTGCAATGGACCTATGGTTTAACATAAAGTTCTTGAGTATTCACACGGACCAGTGCCCTATTCCTAAAGCAAAACCGGGATGGTGTCCGCAAACATCAAAGTCTTGCTTTATGCTGCGTTGCATGGGAAGTGGTCAAACACCAGAGGGAAAACACCAAGCCCAACAACTCATTAAGTTGGTATTTTGGATGCTTTGGCCATTATGTAGACTCGTGAATTGTTAATAATTTAATATGGGGTGATTTGGCGGAGACAATAATGAAAAATCATAATTGAAACAAGTTCCTACATGCATCAGCAACGGTGTGCATTGGGTGTGTGATACATAACCTATACAATAGCAATAAAAAGGAGAGTCCAGGATAGAACAGTCAAAGCTTCTCCACAATAATTGCTAACCCCACCAAACAATTGATAAGTGCATAAGAAAGGCCTAGAGATGAAGGTTAAGAATCTTTAGCAAATTTCTTAAAGGCAGACTCAGAAATATTAATTTTTGTCGATTAATTGAAAATAGTCAAGTGGAAATAAAAACAGTCACCTAAAATGCTGCGTTCCAAAGTTGAGGCCAGATACGGAATTTTCTAACAAAGTTGGGATTGATATATGTGAAGGACTTCAATCTGAACGAGCTATTCACATAGGGACAAGCATTAATGATAGCAAAAACATGATTTGTTTGAAAATTGAGGGGGCCTTCCTCGGGAAATCGCTGAATCCAGCCTTTAATTGAAATAGTGGAAAGAACTCAGGTATGCTAGGATTATAGCTGGATGGAGGAGGATCAAAGACATGCAGGAAACGAGTCTTGGGCATCTTCATGAAGGTTACTTTCGGTGCTGCCAAGTGTAAAAACTGTAACAATAGCAAACAAGAAAGATGCGCAAACAGGCCCATCCCATTCTCCACTTCTTTGGCTACAACTCTAAAAGCGGTCGGAAAGGGTCGATCTACTAGATCTCATCAGTAAGGACTGTCATGGCTCCTATGATACAAAATGGCTAAAACTGCCAGCAGCGAATAGGATTCCCGATGAGCTGTACCATATCTTGAGACGACTGA
Source organism: Ophioderma brevispina (assembly GCA_023653785.1). Classification (NCBI taxonomy): domain Eukaryota; kingdom Metazoa; phylum Echinodermata; class Ophiuroidea; order Amphilepidida; family Ophiodermatidae; genus Ophioderma; species Ophioderma brevispina. Next base: position 20,101 of record JAMKCH010008055.1, read on the forward strand.
TAGGGATGTTATACATAAATCCTGGGTTCGGATACAACATGGAAATATGCAAGCTCAGCATGGTGTGGCGCAACACCCACGTCACTATCCAAACTAGATGCAATTCAGAGACGTGGCATTTCCATCCCCGAGAGTATGAGCTCGCCACTCATCACAATCCAACCACTTGGTCATCGCAGGGCAGATGGAATTGCCACACTTTTCCACAGCATGTTTATGGACTAAGCACCAGACTCCTCAGCAGCTGCTACCTGAGCTGCTTTCAGTGATCATCGCCTTAGGTTGCTTTTTTTCCAGTCAGGCTTCATGACCTTGCTGTGAAAGTCCCAGTCATTGGCCTCCCACAGAAGATTCATTTCGCCCATTCTCTGTAGGCTTATGGAATGTCTTTCCTGCTCATGTAGCATCAATCAGGATGGAGAGTTCAAAAGGGAGGTTAATCGCTATCTTGGCGCCAATCCTCAGCGTACTAATTAGATAACTGATGTTAAAGCCAATATGATCACATTTTTTGAAGAGCGCCCCAATTTTTCTTTTTTTAAAAAATTGAATTTTTTACACGGGTGCATTTGTAACTGGTAGTTAACTCTAACGGGAATGGTTAAGCTCGAAAAAGGTCTGCGTGTCACAACAAAGGGGAATTTTTTAATTAGAATAATTATTATCGGGGATCCTGATAATAATTCAACGGCTGCTGGAAACGGTCCTTTCCAACGTGAAATAGCCGGGGAATAGCGGATGTAAGGTCATACGCTCATCATGAATTGTTTTATTGGTTCAGGAAAGTCAGTTAGAGGTTATCTTCTCGAGGTGACACTATTTCATCATGACGGACATAAACGTAACATTTCAAAGCTCTGCCGTAAGTCCAATCTGGGATCCCAATTCTCATTACAAAATCGCTTGTGGATTGGTGGGATTTCAAGCAAATGTTCCATTTCCGACAGGGACTACCATCCAGAAACATGTTGACATCAATTCACAGCAATTGGAACAAAAATTGGAAAATCAAGATGTGATTGGCTTATAGTAGGAGCTCATTCACTTACAGGCTGTGTTTGGCTTTCAGGGAGAGAGAAAGGTATTGTATTGTGGCTTCTAAGAATGATTACACAATCTCTGAAGCGTCTATGCCTTTATGCAGGGGGTTTTTTTTTTCCCCCCCCCCCCCCCCAGAAGTTAATACTCCTCTACTACAGGGTCAATGAGCTTTGGTCCACCATGTTTAGTTTGGAGATGTGATCCAGCCAAACTTCTTCCTCCGCCAGAGTGCCTTACGTAAAAAGTACGGAGGGCAATACCAGCGTCATTATAATAGGCACTGTTCCTAGAGCCACACGACCTTAGCTTTCCATCTCCACAAGGCCAGGGATGGATTGTAGCAGCTCCAAGTGAAATTCAAATGGATGGGTGTACTGCCAGCACCATCGGTGTTTTGGAACCCGGGGGGGGGGGGGGGGGGGGAATCACATATGAAATTGATATGGAGTAAGGACTCGTGCTTTCCAACCCAGGGGCATTCGGTGACAGGGCCAGAAAAAAAAGGGTCTTTAGGCGACAGACGACAAATTGGCTTAAAATAAGGGTTCTGAGTTACGGTTTTGCAAAATTTTTCCAAAAAACGGGTCTTTGTGTGAGATTTTTGCAAAATTTCTAAAAAATAGGTCTTTGGGTGGAAAATCTTCAAAATCCCCCCCTAATCAAGGGTGTAAGGTGACAGTGTACAATTTTCAAAAAAATATAGGGGGGGCGTCGTAGGGTGGGCGTCGGCAGCTGAGAGTCCTCGCTGCCTGTGAAAGGATAGAGTCCGTGCGGGCCTGCGACGGCATGTCTGGCGCCCGGACGCGGTGCCGTCATGAGCGGTGATCCGCGCCGGTGCGATTACACTCCTCACGCCGGATTCAGTGGTGGTAGTGATTTGGACCGGGTGCTTGTCAACCTGCCCGGCTCTTGCCGAATGTACCGGGGTGGGCAGAAAGGGTCATGCCCTGCGGGCCGGGTGGTGTGGGGCGAGGGGGGCCGGCCACGCGGCTTTAGCCTCGATTTGGCGGCGAATTTGGGCGGGTGGGAGGTGGGCCAGGAGAATGTGTGAGATGAGGGTTGATGGGTCACTGGCGTATGTGTAATTAGTTTTAGTTGTTGTTGTTCTTTTCTTTTTTTCTTTTTCTTATGGTAGTGTGATGAAATTTTCAGTAAAAGTTTCATTTGGGTTACAATGATGCTGAAAAAAGGGGTCTTATACGACTTAAATAAGGGGGGATCAAGTGGGACAAAGAGGGACCCCCCACGTCCCTCATAATCTTAACTTACCCCCCAAAACATACCATCCCCCTCTCCACCAACACCCTCCCTGCCCCCACCACTCCCTCATCCCCTCCACAACCCATACTCATCACCCCCACCTCCTCCCCAGATGCTCCCCCCGCTTCCCCCCACCATCAGAGCCCTGCCCATCATCTCACCTTTTTCCCCCCCTCCATTTAACCACCCCCCCCCCTCCTTCATACTCCCCCCCCCACCCTCTGCACCACGCTACCCCCCCTCCACTGCATAACCCTATACGCAGCTTCCTTAACCAACTGACTCCCCACCCCCCCCCCCCGTTCACCTATCGACACCGCCTCCACCCAGACCCACATCACCCTACACCCTCCTTTCACCTAGCCCCCTCCTTTTCCCCACCCTATTACCATGGCCCCGCACAGTCTTATCCACTTCCCCCTTCACCTCATTTCCTCTCCTTTGATCCCCCCCCCCCCGCCCACAGGGGGATTTTGGGGAGGACATGTTGTCGATTGCAATTGCGATTTGCACTTCCAATGATGGGGTGCAAGAAAAAAAAGGTTTTAAAGTGAAAACAGAAAAGTAGAAAATTTTAAGTTGCTGTTCGTTGTAAAAATGACCATAACCTCATGATGATTGAGGTTCTTCAAATTATATCCTTAAAAATGTAATTGTGTCCAAAACAGCAGCCATTTTGGCTGCCCATATTGGATTTAGAGGTTACCGCAAAAATCAGGAATCAGGTTTTTGGTTAAGGCCATGCAGCACTGGAAATCAAAACATTGATTAAGTTGGTGATCAAAAACTGTCATAAGCATTTATATGGTATTGACATACATTGTTCATGTGTTTAGAGAAATGTCAAAAATGGCATTTTTTGTGATTAAGTCCCCATTCATCTTAGAAATATTTAACTCAAAATGGCATGATACTGTTGCTTTTAACACGAAATGCATATTACAATGGAAAATTCCTGAGAAGTCTTGATCCAATTATAAAGAACAATTTTGATATTATGGTGGAGAACGTATTTCAGTCACGCATTCATTTTTTGAAAACAATGGAAAAAATATGCCTTTTTGGCCCCAAAACGGTGTGTAGATAACAATAAAACCCACAAAGTTGATATCATAGGTAGATAATTAAAATTATCTTCAATAGGGGACACAAGAACAGGTGATTGGGAAGGCTCACATAGGACATTAACCTCAAAATACTGTCATTAGCCAAAAACGGCGGCAATTGTGGCAGCAGATGGATTTCGAGGTTGACACAGCAAACAATAATTATTAGCACACCTCTGAATTTTGGGTGTATTATCATAAAAATCTACCAAAAATAAGTGTGCTTATTGTAGTGATCTGGCAGGTAACATCAAAAAACTAAGCATGATATTTGGAGTTGGCCCTTCGCTTATAAGTACAACTTAAGAATCGCTCTTCTAAATGCTCTAAAATTAAACTTTTGGGAAATAGAGCCCAGATCACATATTATATGTTGAGCTTATTTCTTCATTAGAACTTATCAGCCAGATTCTTACTCCTGGTAACCGAACAAAGGTACTCTGTGTATCCTGCCGTAGCTATGCAAAGGTTTACACACTGAGCTCCCAAGTACAGGTGTCATTAGGTGTACATTGTGTTTGCCTCACAATTATGTATGGCTAGTTGCCCAGTAGTAGAAGAAGGTGAGTTATTGTGTGCCACAGTAGAAACACAGCTACTATGACTCTGCAACTGTGACACCATCTGGATAGTAAACAAACTGAGGACACTATATACTTTCTAGGTTAGCATATTTTTTTTTGAGGAATATTATGTGAAATTGAATTACACTGGGAAGTTTATTATGAATCGCATGAGGAAAAGTATTATGTTTTTGATTTGGGCATGATCATAAACCCCTTAAATATTGGACATTCCAAATTAAAATATATGCTAAAATATCTAGAAAACCAACAACACAGAAGTCTACCACTCATGCGGAGAGCTGATGTAACCATGAAAGGCTACTCCACGAATGGTGCAGGACAGTACTGGTGTACACCTTGTCTATGCGCCAAAGTAAAATGAAGTCCAGGACTGCCAGTGTACGTCTAATGCAAGGACAGTCTTTGTCTAAATCAAAGTAGATATATGCGCCTCTACCATACAGAATTTGGCTGTGTAACAATCTTTGCATGAATGCATTTTCTTTTCTCAAAGAATGATGTTGCAGGAGTACACCTACACACAAACATTTCTTTCCCGTTCTTTTGTTATCTTCAAGCTTTGGAGGCAAGTGGCGAGTCCCCATGAGACAAATTTTCTGGACAAGCATAAAACATTGTGATCATTGTAAACGTACAGTTTAAAATGACTACTTTAGAACCCTGGTTATTTCATTCTAGATGATAAAAAAACTGCGGCTAGTATTCGGTTTGCAAATGTCTTCTTTGGAAGTGGTATTTCTTTGTTAAACAAACACTGAGGATAGTATCAGGATTGAATGTATGGCTTTGGAAGTGGTATTTTCATTATAACAAAACTCAGGCCAGTATTAAGGATTGAAAGGTTACTTGGAAGTGGATTTCTATTATAACAACTGAGGCCAGTATTCAGGTATCTGGTTGCTAATGCCAGGGACTGCAATGTTTCTCTCTGCGGGCTTGTTGCCTGGTGAGCTGAAAGCCAGAAATCAATCTCTCCACAATTGTAGTATGTACTGCAATCAACCAAGATTGACACATGAGTAGGTAGGTGAATGTGCAACTAGTGCAGTAAATCAATATTGAGGAGTTTCATGGTAAAAACAAAATTAACAACACATTCGTACTGTTTGCAATTTAAATCGCAGAGTTTTTTTCTGAGCCATTACCAGCAAATCAAAGGAGGGGTATCCCCAAAAAACTAATAAGGCCTAAAAAAAAAGGTTTGTTTGCCCTTTTCCGACCGACCCAAAAAATCGGAAATCACGGGTCACTTTTTTTTTTTTTTAATTTTTAAATTTCGGATTTAGAAGAAAAAAATTTAAAATACAATTAAACTACCCCAAATGAATTTTAAATCAATATCCTGTAATATAATCCCCCCCATGCTCGGCGCAAACCAATTCCAAGCATTCTTCGGTAGTATGATGCACATTTTAATATGAACGGCAAACTAGAAAAAGCTTCCTAGAAAGGAGCAAATTTTGTAAAAAATGTGTCGCTTTCATGATACAAAACATTAAAATACTGTACCTACAATTGTTGGATAAAAGCCTTTAGACTTTATTACTGGATAATGTTATCGAACATAAAATAATATATAATTAACCAATCAGGGCACGTATTAGTATTATTGACAATATTTTTGACCTTAGCCATGCCTATTTTGTAGACACGACTTCCGGGTCAAGACAAAATGACTGAGGTGTCAAATTGTGACTGGGCGGCGCTTTTAGAATTTTGAATGGAAAACGCTACGTTTAGAACAATTTAACGTGCCGTTCAGTTCTGAATATCATTTCACAGAAAGTTTCTGTGCACATTCAAGCATTTTATTCCAGATTTTTTGATTTCGGTACAAAATACGCATGCAGTCTGAGCTAGTCTGAGCCTTAGTGCACGGTCCCAATACTAGAAATGTGCTGTTCTGGAGAGGTAGAGTAGCTGAATTCGACCACCATCGATAGGTGTGTGTTTTGTACATGGCATTGCGACTCGACAAAAGGATGGGTTTGCTACTTCTGGTATAAAGGGTGTTTTCATAAAATATTTTTGACACATTGTTAGATATTATTTTTAATTTTGTCCATGAAATACGTGGTACAATACTGTCAAATTTGCGTGTGATTTAAAGATGGCACCTGACAGCTACGCTGTGCGTTTGACTCGAAAAAGTGAGGAATTTGGGAAGCTCCTTCCCAGGAAAGTTGGCCATTTGGAGGGAAACTTGGCCATTTGGAGGGAAATTTATACTTAAGATACTATAGAAATCTGTGAGAAATGCAACTATCTTCCCGGGAATTTAAATTTTTTTCAACCCCCGAGTTCAAGCCTTTATAACTTGTTACATAACATGTCGATACTTGTACTAAGTGTTTTCAAAGCATACAACATGTGGCACTTGGATGTTTGGGGAAAAAATCTAACTTTTACTCATTGCTAAGCTAAGTAAATGCAGTAACTGTTTAAAGTGACAGGGTGGAGATTTTTTCGAGAATACAAATTTCTCTCAAATTGCACTGGATAAGTTGTAGACCACCTACCGAGAATGTTTCGAATGTTCAACAAGTACAAAAGAAAACCGCAAACCTTGTTTTAAACTTGCCTGCTATTGTAATTATCCCTATAAGAAAACAATGCTTTTTCTGTCATGTATGACAGAAAATAATAAATCATAATCTTGTTACATAAAGATGGTGTATTGGGCTTATTCACCTTAGGTGTGATCTAATTCATCAGTAAGCATTCCAAATATGGAAAAACCCCGGGTTCGAAAAAAATTGGTGCTTCTTTCTGGAAATGTCCTCATGTCTCTTTAAATAAGAAAGTCTTTGTGACAATATCATTAAACCAATCAAAATATACACGTCTAAGACTCTATTTGTGATGTGATCTGGGAAAACCCATCACATGTTGCACAGGACAGTTTTGAAAAAATAAAGAAAATACCTTAAAATCTGTTATGTTGTACTTTATTTTTTGTCAGATTGTATAAGGCATAACTTTAGATATGTGTATCATAGAAGAAAGAAGTAAAAAGTTATGGAAACTTTATATTTCAAACTTTGCAATGATAGACAAAACTCAAAATATAAATTTTTTAACATGTGGCGGGTTTTCCCAGATCGCATCACATTTATACTATTTTAAGTATATGATTTGTAAATGCAAACATTTTACCAAAGAATAGTATGTTTTCTAAGAGCATCTCTGTTTTGTACATGAAATTTTAAGATATGCATTTTTCAGAACCTCTATTTTTGTATCATTCTGTTATGATGTAATTGTGTAAATAAAATGCAATACATTTTTATATCGAGCTGGATTAGTTTGATAGTGTCTGCACTTTGTTAATGTTGTTACACCTCCCAGTTCCTTGAAATTGCCATATACAGTGATTCATGTGACAGCCATAACAAGGTTAATGTGAGGAAAACATGCCTAAGTCATGAATTGGCACTTTCCCTAATTATAAGATTGTTGTAAACAAATTAAACAAGCTTGTTAACATTAAAAGAATTGTAGTTGACATTTTGATGCTTTAATGCACCAACTGGTGTGTCAGTTGGAAAATTGGGTAATTCATAGTTAATAGAATTTGAAAAGGTTATTATTTTGAACTTGGTACCAGTATAGGACCTGTGTTTAGTTGTCTTTGATGCACAATAGCACAGACTTGCGAGTATAGATTAGCTCAACAAAGTTTTAAAAATGAGTGAAGCTTAACCACTTGTCATATATTTGCTTCCAGTTTTTTTGCATCTGCATCTACTTTTTACTTGCACCTTGTGGCTGGAGACGCCATTTTCGCACTTCATCCTAGTTTAGCTCAACGAGCTGCAATAAGGATCAACATACCAAGTACCAAGTACCCTGTAGAATTGTGCACATGGCGTCACTTAATATTACACCCTAAAGAAGTTGTATATGATGTACTTTAAAAAGTTTAATGACCTTTGACCTGGCCCTTTAGTGGTCCTGTAGTTGCTGTGATGACCCTGGGTCATAACAGCTCTGCATTAATAGGTCTTGCCCCTGGAAGTGACATTTGACTCTGAACCGGAAAGTAGACCTTGGAGTTGCCTCAAAATAGCTTTCAAACCCCACTGAATTATGAAAAATCACTAGCCATGGTATAGTGGTTAAAACAATCATATATTTCTGAATGCATCTGTCAGGAATCATAAAAATCTTTAAAAAAAAAAACACTTGAATGCGGCTAGCAAGTTTTCATATATTGTGGTGTGCAAAAGCTATTTTGAGGTCACTGTATTTAAGCTCTACTTCAAGGTCACAAGGTCCAGGTCACTTCTGGGGTTATGACCTGTTAAGGCAGGGTCACACCAGGGTCATAAGAACCAAAATGGTTCCACTTAGTGGTAAGGGCACAGGTCAATTAAAACTTTATTTACACCATCTCCAGGGTGTATTATTACGCTTTGTGCACAGTGGCAAGTTTGAAGGGCTAGATGGTTGAACTCAATCTATATCAGTCAGAGGTGCTTTGATAGATCCTGTGGCGGTAGATTATGGTGTCCCATGACTTCATTTTGTTCAGTGCCCCACTACAGGATATCATCACTGCCCTTGTATTCTTGTAGAGTTAAACTTCACCTTACAGGTCTCTGAGCTCTATTTTTCTTCTTGTGGATGAAAGTCAACAGATTATGAAGTAGAACTTGGAGTTGCCTCAAAATTGCTTTCACACCCCACTGAATTATGAAAAATCACTATCCATGGTATAGTGGTTAAAATAAGTGTCGTTTTGAGAGTAACAGATTCCGACGTAGAACTTGGAGTTGCCTCAAAATTGCTTTCACACCCCACTGAATTATGAATAAATCACTAGCCATGGTTAGAGTGGTTTAAAACAATGTACGTTCTGAAGAGTCAACAGATTAAGACGAGGACTTGGAGTTGCCATCAAAATTGCTTTCACACCCCACTGAATGATGAAAAATCACTATCCATGGTATAGTGGTTAAACAAACGTACGTTTCTGAAGAGCAAAGATTACGAAGTAGGACTTGGAGTTGCCTCAAAATTGCTTTAACACACCACTGAATTATTGCAAAAAAATAACTGATCCATTGGTATAGTGGTTAAAACAATGTACGGTTTCTAGAGTCAAACGAGTACGAAGTTTTTAGAACTTGGAGTTGCCCCTCAAAATTGCATTCACACCCCACTGAATCTTGAAAAATCACTAGCATGGATAGTGGTTTTAAAACAATTGTCCGTTTCTGAAGAGTCAACAGATTACGAAGTAGGACTGGAGTGCCTCAACATTGTTCACACCCCCACTGATTATGAAAACTCAATATCCATGGTATAGTGGTTAAAAACAATCATACGTTTCTGAAGAGTCAAACAGAGATTAAGAAGTAGGACTTGGAGTTCCTCAAAATTGCTTTCACACCCCACTGAATTATGAAAAATCACTAGCCATGGTATAGTGCGGTAACACACAATCGTAAGTTTCTGAAGAGTTTTGACAAAAAGTGGAACATCACAAACTTTTCTCTAATCATGTATGGGCTCATTTTTTTGCTCATTGAGTATGTTGATATTTAACCTCAGCATGCTGCAACCATGTGAGCATAAAAAAATTGGACTTCAATAGCCTCATGCAAAAACATCTAAACTCAGTGTATGTGTCAAAAACTACATGCAAACATCAAACCCTGAGCGCACATAAAAAACCTCAATGTGCATCAAAACAGGCCACTCATTAAAATTCTGCATGCTGATTAAACACTTAAGGTGCAACGAGAATTTTAATACACCAAAATATTGTGTCATACTAGTAATTTCATATAGATATAGACGCTCAATAGATATTCTTACTTGTGTTCGGGTAAGATGTCTTAACAGAGAGGGTGACAAGATGACACCCGGTGGATTCTTCCACAAACACCTTGGTCTAAATGTTAGCAAGTAACAATAATTGCATTAGTGGGCGACGGGTTGGTGGAGTGGCTCATCGACTCACCTTTCACCATACCCGCCCTCGCACGTGGGGTTTCTTGAGAAATTAGGTTTTCGCCTGCATCTAAATCAAGACTTCCCTTTCATAAAGCCTTCAGGTCGTTTTGGATTTATTGTTGTGTTGTTAGCAGCTTAAGGCACTCCACGGTGATGTCTGGGCACTTGGTGGATTTTTTGCGTTATAAGGATTTAAATATTATTTAGTACCACTTTAACACTCCTCTCCAAGTTCTATCACCAGACTTTCAAACCACAGGCCTGTCACTTTACATTTACGGGTTATTACATCAATCAATCAATTTTGATTGATGAGATTTAATCAATTTTGATGAGTGATTGATTGATGATTGATTGATACAAAAGTAAAGGAACTTTTGAAAACCATACATTGGTATTACAAACATGGGTATTGCCATCCTCTTTGCTTTTGTAGCTAACAAGCCACGATACAAGGAAAATGTACTGAAATAGTGGAGGACCATTTTGAAATTCAATATGGTGGTCTAACAAATAAGCTAGTACCCAGAGTGTAGCATCATTAACCTTAGTATCACCTACATTGGTCTTTTTGTCCTTAAGCTGGAAGCCACATTATATTGGGAGCGAAAGTATTGAAAATAGAGGCCATTTGAAAATTTAAGATGGCAGGCAAACAAGCTGATCAAACAAAATTAAACAAAATTAACAATTCAAATTCAATTATTGTACCCTCTTACAAGGCTGACTCAGAGATTTCCGGGGAGGGCGTCCTCAATTTTCGAACAAAATGGTGTTTTTTGCACATACATAATGCTTGTCCATAATAATAATCACGTGTGAAATAACTAAGCTCAAATCGAAGTCCTTCATATAGAAAAATCACACTTGTTCTTAAATTCCGGATGTCCGGGAAATTTTGTTATACACGGTATCCTAGGCACTGTTATACTGTACATAAATGTGTACTGCATGAAAACGAAAATACGATTCATCCTAAATTGGGAATTGAGAATTTTAGGTGAGTATCTTTAGTTCTAGTTGCCTATTTTTAAATACTACACAAAACA